>SDVV010015139.1:0-14608 GCA_016164225.1 Gammarus roeselii
CACACCGTAGGCCCTCCTCCTGTCCATTAAAGCACACCGTAGGCCCTCCTCCTGTCCGTTAAAGCACACCGTAGGCCCTCCTCCTGTCGGTTAAAACACACCGTAGGCCCTCCTCCTGTCCGTTAAAGCACACCGTAGGCCCTCCTCCTGTCCGTTAAAGCACAACGTAGGCCCTCCTCCTGTCCGTTAAAGCACACCGTAGGCCCTCCTCCTGTCCGTCAATCAAGCTAACGGCAGCTCTGCGGCCTTCGAGTGTGCACAACTAATTTGCTCCGCAGAAAACGTGCCTCGTCCACCCGAACCTGGGCTGGGGGGGAAGGTGCCAATTGGCCAGAGAAGACAGAATACTTATTGGTGACGTGAGTTTCCAAGGACAGAAAATAAAAATAAGGGCTCATATTGGGTGCGTAGAGGAATCATTTTAGCATTCCTAAGGAGAGCTCCCAGTGGCAATGAACAATGAATGTTTGTCAATAAATATCACTACTAAAGTTTTTGACACTTTAGATTACCATCCAATAAGCTACTATTGAAACTTCGATGTACAATCATTGGGATATTTAATTTTCAATTATCAAAATGTTCACTTGTTAGTCGAAATGTGTGGCAGCTTGTCGCAGTCACGACAAATTTTTCAAGCATTTTCTATCGTCGAAAGAAGTCTTTCCCGCGGGGTTGGGTTATAAAACGTGCAAACTGTCATCGACGTAGAAATAAACTACATGATGCACAGATATAAACTGGATTTATTTCTTACGATTTCTATCATGCATGTGAAGCAGGACGACACCGCGAATTGTCAATACTCAAACCCCGCACCAAGCCGTGAAGTGAACTCCGGCTACACCCACCACATCAGACGTAGAAGGCATTCATTGGACAGCTATCCGACAGTTGCATCTGCACTATCGAGGCTCAAGGCGGGGATAAGACCAAGCGATCTCTTTTATTTTCACCTAGTTATAATCTTCTTGTCGACGCGTGCATGAGATGACAAAACCATGGATTTTTCCACTCATGATAAAACCTGGTAGAATTTGTGGTGGAAATACCGTTGGCCGACCGTCGCTCGAAGGTTAACTATCATAATCCACGCATAATTCAGATAATGATGGAAGAAATTATATGTATATAAAATGAAAACGATGAAATGTATTTTTTTTATAGATACATACTAAATATGGGTTGCATGGCGAACAATTTATGGGAGATCAGATGAATATCATGAATGATGATCCCTCGAGGCAGGCAAATAAACTTCAGCTCTGCCACGCAAACGATTCATAAATTCAGTGATACACACAAATCTGTTTGCAAACATGTTGTCGTTTTCATTCTAATACTGAAATAATTCTACAATAGCTATGGTGGGAAAAAGATGACGGCAACCTGAAAATGTCGATTCATTAGCAATAAAGTGATCACGACCAAAACTCTAAATAAAGAAGTAATACAATTTTCACTCCATCATAGTAGCACGAGTATCTTACCTCCACTCTGCACCCCGATCTCCATCACATTTACTTACAGAGGACTGGCCTGTCACGCTCCACCAGTTATCTTTTCTAACGAAGTTGTCTCTTGCCCGATAAATGGATTTTGAGTATTGAGGAACCGTCTCATTAGTTCCACTGTTCAGTGCTGGCCCGGGCTTACCTTACATTTAGTTCCCAGGGCGTAATGGCGTCGAGTAAATAACTTGACAAATATACTGAAAGGATAACAGAGTGCGTCCTCTTATACAGTATGGCAACAATTAGGTCTTGAACAACTCTTTACCAATGGTTTTCACTGGCTCTTAACCTTACTTGCGACTTTCATTTTCAGTCAACCATTTAACATAAATTTATAACGAACGAATTTGTTAGATTCGATCAGAAAAATGACCTCACTCACGAGGAAAGTTGAATAAGAGGAATAAAAAAGCCACCCTTATCTAATCAATTTACTAAAAAAAAGCCGGAATGTTCGGGCAATTTAATGCCCCTCTTCAGCGACAAAGTTTGGAAAAAAAAATGTCGCTGAGGAGGGGCATAGACTTGCCCGAAAATTCCGACGTTTTTTTAGTAAAGTATTAGGTTCGATTTATTGTTGCCTTTTCATTTTGATTATAAAATACTAGGTGACCGAAAAGGATTTTTTTGACCCAGGAAACGTTGAAAATGGCGAAAATGTTAGTTGTATATTTTTACATGTGGACAATATATATTTATGTGGTTCTAGGGAGTGCGATAAAATATAAGCTGTTTACCGAGTAGAGGATTTGCAAGTGGATCGCATTAGAGTATGGGATCCATCCTTCATTAGCCTGCCCTACATCTTCAAAACGAACTTTAGTGATGAAATCTGTCATAAGGAGCAGTGAAAAGATACGGTATCATCCCTACGGTTTTGTGGGAATTGTTGGCTCTATATTGAAAATAGGGACTATCATTTGGAAGAAACATAATTATGCAAAAAATTCGTCCGTGGCCAGCGCACTGTCATGACCTAAGTCCTCTTGACTATTGGTTCTTGTGTAAAAAGGATGATGAAATACATGTGAAATACGCAAAACTTTTCTTAATTTGAAGTTGATGGTCGACGGGTCAGCTGCAACAATGGAGACGGGTCGAATGCACCGAGCTGTTCACTGAGTGTAGCTGTGTGTTAAGAAAATGGTGAACAAATTGAGAACGAACTGTAAATTGCACGGTAAAATTACCAACAATGCACGATAAGAAATGTGTAATTCACTTGTATTTTTATTACAGGTCGAAAATAAATCAAATCTTCCAAAGTCGAGTTGTAGTTAACAGAAAGTGATTTGCGTGAAAGGATTCCGTATCGTTCGTCAGTCGTCACATTTCATTTTGATCGAAGTCGGGCACAATCACTTGAATGCTATACCCGCCCTCGCAAATGCATGTTATAATAATGAGCTGCTGGTATTGCTAATCAACTGCTATTTCTGCTAATCAACTGTTAGTTCTGCTAATCAACTGTTGGTTCTGCTAATCAATTGCTGACCCTGCTATTCAACTGCTTGTCCTGCTAATCAACTGCTGACTCTGCTAATCAACTACTGACCCGGCTAATCAACTGCTGGTTCTGCTAATCAACTGCTGGTCCTGCTAATCAACTGCTGACTCTGCTAATCAACTGCTGATCCTCATAAACAACTGTTGGTTCTGCTAATCGACTGCTGACCGTGCTGAACAACTGCTGGTCCTGCTAATCAACTGCTGGTCCTGCTAATTAACTGCTGGTCCTGCTAATCAACTGCTGGTCCTGCTAATCAACTGCTGGTCCTGCTAATCAACTGCTCACCCTGCTAATCCACTGCTGGTCCTGCTAAGTATTGATGTCTGGCTACATGCAAATAGTCTGAGCGCTGCTCCGGCCATGATGCACAGAATTTACAGCGGCTTCCGATATATTGACGTTTTGTGCTTGCCACATACATTTAAAAAAATATGAGTATCAATATTGTATTTTTTTAAACTTGAAAGTTTAACATGTTTTAAAATGACTATCTTGTTCGTATATGAATCTAGTTAAATTTCCAAGTGCATTATTAATAAAGAAACGCGTTCTCTTTGCTATCCGATTAGTGATACGATTAATCGCAGTAATTAATTTAATAACCTACATTAAGATAAATCTTTGTTTATACCTTCAATAGTTATTGTTGGATTAAATAATCGCACCGAAGTAACTGAAAAGGGATCCTTCTGTGTATCATTTTCATGCATGGTTGGGAAAGAACGCTTTGACAGGACAACCACCAGCACTACCATCGTCCTGAAGACGTTTCTCATCAGGTACCGATAGAAGTTGTGACGTCTATTAACGTGAAGTGTTATGTTCTACGTCAGCTGACTCCATGATCCCTTAATACAGATACCTTACTTATACATGACTCTCTGTTAGACGTTCTACATCAGAACATACTATCCTTACAGCCTAATTTATACCACAGAGCGTCTTGTTGTATTCTGACACTTGTAAACAGCTGTAAACGAGTGAACATCGGTTGATATCCCCGTCTGAAACCATGCAGGGGGTGGTACTGTAAAGTACTTCAATGGATTTGATGTCGCCATAACACCTATACCAGCGATCCATATCTTGCATGCCCTTTATTCCTAGCTGGAATGTCTCACCTTTATAGGCTCCAACAATGGATCAGTCAGCCATGCCCCTTTTTCCGGGGGTCATATTTTCACTCCTACATCCCTGGCCAGGAATTCAATAAGCGATTATCGCCATTGACCCCTCCTAAAGGATGGCTCTAAATAACGAAGCTGCTGTTTATTGATTCCTGGTCGGGGAGTACCTGAGAGGCGCCGATCCTCCGACAACGAAAAATATCAGAGTTGTTAACCCTGCGGTGGAGGGTCGACGGATGGACTATTCATTGTTATAGTCCTCCGTATTACGTTTACGGGATCGTAAACTTTTGAGGTACAAGTCCAGAACAGTACGATGGACTTTTTCATCTCAGTATTGCATTCGCAATATATATTAGTATATTTATGATTGATAACTACTTCAACGTGGCTTATCTTGTTATTAGTCATCCAGTTTTATACAGTGAATACCATAATACGTTTCAGGGTAGTATATTCATTTGAACGACATGGTTTAGTAACCGAATTCTTTGGATTATTTATTCCCATCCACTGCATCAATTTATAGGGATTCATTTGATTATCGTAATATATTTAAATAATATATCGATGTGCACAACAAATGTTTTTCAATATGCAAATAAATATTTTGTTCGTGCAACATTGTCTTCAAGAATATTTGATAGCAGGACGTCCCACAATAAAAATTGTCGATTAAATTAATCTCAGAACCTATTTGACATAGATATGTTCAGTACTTATTTGGTTATAGTGACCAATGAATTCAGATCAACTTTACGATGTTCATTCAGTTATGGGTTTATTAGAGGCTTGGAAATAAATAAAACAAACACAGTTCAAAATTTCACAGCGCATATTTTATATTTTGATTGTACGAACCTACAATAGGCATGGAACATCGCCTATTTATTTCAGATCTCCCACGTCGTAGCAACATTATTTGTTGGCATAAAGATTTTTTTTATGACTGCTAATGCCTTTGCAATTTCAATTATTTTATGTAGAAAAAAATGCATTGCAAGAACCCTTCTGTCCTGCAGTGGGCCAAGCAGCAACATGGGTTGTGAACAAAACCTTAAGAACTGGGAGAAATTTCCCCAACAAACATCAATTTGATCATCCTTTTTGTGATGGACTAACTGCAGAAAGAAAATGTCATTTAATACCTCACGTGACGAAATTTTTCCTATTTGCGCAAACGTATTCCCCAACAGCCTCAAGTACCACCATCACTGTATCAATGACGTAAGAGGAAATTCGATTAATGTTCCACCAATAATGTTGCACCATCAAAAATTGTAATCTAACTTGCAAGTCCCGTAGCCTCTAGTAGAGCCATTAAACTTTCATTACCGTGAAATGAAACTCGAATAGGTTTTCATCAGCAGCAAATTAGTGGCTGCCAAAACTATGGATAAGATCAAGGGAATTAGAGTTATATTGGTACAAGTGGGATTAAACAAAACCAACTGTTGAATTTCCATTAGCAGTACAATTTTAATAGATATGGGTGCAACAGGCAAGCCTGTGAACGTTGAATGAGAAATCATTGCTACCAGAACAACATATTCGAATCAGTTATTTACAATGCGCAGTATTTCCCTTTGATACGTATTACCGTAATACATTGATCCCGAGAGCATGAAAAAACAATCAATCCTAATTCAATAGATTCGAGGAAGATAATAACACAACTTCTCGCTCTAACTCAGATGATAGGGAATCGAACATTTTCCTCTGTCTCTTTAATATACCAACTGACGGTGCTTAAATTAATTTCCGTGATGGTGTAACATTGCAAAGAGGAACACGTCTAGAGACAGCAAAATCCATCACGTTCGTTCCGTATGCGTGAAATCACAAAATATCCGTCCTTTAGATGTTTTCAGTGGTTGCGGTTATATGAATGTACTCATTTTTACCATAGAACTAAATATCTCAATGAGGAACCTGAATATATTACTTGATAAATTTGTACACACCATTACCTGTGAGTTCTTGATTTATGGCTAGTCTCTGCTGTCCCATGGGGAATGCCACATAAAAGGTCATCGTGAAAATGGACTCAACTGAGAATATTCCCGACACCCTGCTCTCCAACAGTGATTGAGTATAGTGAACGCAGGATTGGAATATATCTTGTTTCTGGACTGTCATTCCAGGTTTGTCTTGTGTAAATATTACACAGTTTTCGCTGTCAATTTATGGGTTTGGTACACTATTGATATCAGACTTGAATACCCTCACAGATAAACTAAAACCCCACGAAGTTAATGATGAACTATAATTGATTTAATAAAGAACATCAATAATGGGTATGAAACGATTTTTTTTTTTAGCGAACTGTGCAGGACCAACAATACGATACCGATAGAATGACGTACGATTTATGAATTTATCCAGATCGGCCGCTTAATGAAAATGTATCTACCAGTGACATTGTGATTAAAATAAATTCTCGGTTGGAAAAAAAATATCATCGGAAATTAGCAACTCTCGCCGTTTATAGATGCTATCTAAATGTTGTTGAAGCATTTTTGCTGACTAGTTAATGCTCTACCAGGGAGATATACTGTTGACTCAATTATGTATTGTTTTAATGCCGAAAGCGGGATTCCAATTGAAGAAGAAAAGCGATTCGTATTCTACTCCCGCTCTTCAGTCCATCACCCACTGCATTACAATTCTTTCCACGCCGTTATCAGATAGTTCTAATTGATGGGATGCCCCTTATCCCTTCTCAACCCGTTTCATCAATCCCTTCCAGGGAGCGTATGCTATCCATAGGAGATTTCCTCGTATCATGTCCCCGAAAAAAAAATCTTCGCAGTAGATGAATTTTTCTGTCTGTTCTGGTTATTTCTGCTGCCAAATACTCATTGTATGTTGGACGAGTCACAAGAGAGGGAATGACAGGTGGGACAATGCAAATCAGAATAAGTGCTTGTTTTCGGAATACTCTCATCTATGTGAAGCAGCCTTCGAATAAGTGTGATCTATAAAATTGTAAACAATGGTTCATAAATGGGATGAGGTTATTGTGAACACAGGACGGAGATTGTTGTTTGATATTAGAGACGACTTTCTTGAAAAGATGTTTGTGAATAACTGTTTTTGTTAGGAGAGGATTGCTTATGAGGAATGTTCCTGTGAATATTCATACCAAAACAATGAGACGCTTCATTGAAAATATTGTCTGCATTTTTGAAGTTGACCAGACATACTCAGGTTGTTTCCTCTATACAATAAATAATAAATGAATCTCATGTTGAAGCACATGCATAATGAATACGATGTTGATATTGATAAATTATACTCTGAATCACGTTACCGAATACCATAATTCTGCCTTTGAGCCCCAGGCATTTTAGCACTTGACGCAATTATTAAACTGAATAACACGAGGCAAACCAATCATGACATTAGATCCAATATGCTATCAATTATTTGAACATGCGAAGGAAGCCGGACAAGACATAAGAGCGTATATGTTGGCAATATACCTCATAATCTATATGTTGGCAATATACCTTAGGAAACTGTCGATAATATTGTTCCCTGGACTATGAGGGTTGAGACCACGGCTGTGCAATTCATTGCAAACAGGTCGTCAATAGCAGTGCGTCACGTGCACAGCACCAAAATAATATTCATCAATAGTGCTTAACTACGAAACCACGAGGCCTTTCAAGCTGGACGAGAACTTGAATAAAATTTTGATCACATGAATTGTAATCAGACGACGGTGTCAAATTTACTACCAAGAATAGTTTTCAATTAATGTCTGTTAGATAGGCAGGAATTACCTCTCCAAATTTATATTAAAGGAAAATAGATGACTATGTTTCCTTCGCTTCTGCTCATAAAATCACAGCATTCGAATGCACAATTTGATGTAATCAGTCTCATAGTATTGGACGTTGAACGCGTTGAGCTCATTTCTCCAACCAGAGAAGCTATTTTTGTTAGTACTATTCAAATTAAGATTTCATTTTTTAAAGATAAAATTTGTGACCGTACCAGAAGCATTCGTGTCAGTATAATGTGATATCTGTGATTCTATTGCAATTATGTATACTTCCTTTCCATTTCTCTCGCTGTATAATGTCATTGTTTCTCATCTCCCATCCATACTTAACTCCTGTCCCCAGACAATAAACCACGAAACATTTACATTCAAAATTGAGAAATACAATTGTAGTTCCTTAATCACTGAATTATCTAATCACTTCGTTGAAGATTCTGCATGAGTTCGACTATCGTCAGTTTTCGTGAAAAGTCTAATATTCGGATTCCTGATTTGTTACGTTTTGGTGTTATATCAAATAATTTTTATTGTTGGACTTGAATTTTTCTCATATAAATTAGCGACTTTCCAATTTTTTCTCGATATAATAGTGGAGCGTGACAGACGATTGACACACGGACCAGCTCTCTCCATCAGTATAGATGATAGTCATACGAAACATTGCTTGTATATACTATATTAGTGATACAACATCCTTGTACTCGCACCCATAGGTACATAATATGTCAGAGACGAATTAATAAACGTTGAAATGCAGAAATATATTTTCCATGTATTTCCCGTTGGATTTTTATTATCATTCATTTTATTGTACCTGAACAAATGAGCGCATGCAAAATCGCACATGAAGAATAGGTCTGGGTTTCGCCATAAGTCATCGAAACAACGGATATGAAAAATCGCCCTGAAATGTAAGCGATGCTTCGCCCAGTCTTGCAGTTAAGATTTACAGCATTCCAACAATTACTATAAAAAACACTGTTCCGATGTTACGGTTTACAGCATCCAAAGGATCACTAAATAACAACCGTACTGCAGTTAAGATTGACATCATCCGATCGAATAATAACTATTAACGACAAACGTGTAAAGCTGATAATCGTAACGTTCGTTACGATTATCAGCTATGGAGATGATTTTATTTCAACGGTTAGATTATTTTTCAGTAAAGTTATTTTCAGTAAAGTTATATACATCCGTCATTACACGTTTTCCCGTATTTTGATTACCGTTAATTATGTTATTTGACACTGGGAGCAATGTGGTCATTATGAGAAGAACCAACTATGAAATATTGTGAAATAATTGCCACTACTAACCTAATATTACAGATATCAATAGGAGCAATATGGTCGACATGAAAAGAACCAATTATGAAATATTGTGAAATAATTGCCACCACTAACCTAATAATACAGATGACAATGGGAGCAATGTGGTCGCCATGAGAAGAACCAATTATGAGATATTGTGAATTAATTGCCACCACTAACCTAATATTCCCAATTACTACTCTCTATTTTGGAATCAACAAGACCTTCAACGATGTCATTTTTTCTCAGCTCATTAAAAAGTTTCGCCTTATCATGTTGACGAACTTTCCAAATCTTTGAAGCTCGGCGTAACGTTACATAATATACCACTCGTAAAGTTGTGCATGCAAATATATGTGTCCGTTCGGTTCGTATTTAATATCAATGAAATCATTTCACAGTCACTGTTTTCCATCAACCTAATTTTAAAAACTCTTCCACTGAGATCCGTATGAGGATATCAACCCAACTAATCAGAATAATGTTGAAATCTGGAAGCCGTAAATACAAGATCTTCAAATTCTCGAAAGCAACACGTGGAGAATCGAATGTTCCTTTAGGCGTCGATTGTAAACTTGGTACTCAGTGAATAGTTCTGTTTAAGAAATTGTTGTTGTACGCTATCGCTACGACCTAAACATTTGTATCGCAGGGTTCAGGAATGAGCCAATACACGTAATAAAACAGTTCGGATATGATGTTGACGAATACCCGCATCATCGGGAATCGGAACTGACATGCGATTCGTATTGCTAATCGAAAAGCTCTTTTTCTAGTTAATTAAAATGGATTAGCTTGCCAATAGGAATTTATGTAAATTCAATGATCTCACTGATTGTAAATCCGTTAAGATGCCAATCCGCTTGCCCGAATTTGATATCAACCAATAAAAATAGGATGTGTTTTAATACTTAGCGGTTTAAATTTTTTTACTACTGAATATTAAAATAAGAACAATTCATTCCTTTGCCCCTATCGAATCCTCACCTTCGATCGACCCCACTGGCGTGATTCGAGGCTAGGAGCAAATTGCAATGTGAAAGAACAATGGCGCTGCTAATGCGGAGGCTACCGCATCAGCAGCACCTCATTATGGATAATACATTTCAAACAATCAGTTACGGGGTTCAGTCCTTGCATCATCGATAAGTTCGTCACAAAGATCACGTTTTAAGATAGATTGATAAATATCCGTTTGGTCTTGTCGGTATAACTATTTTGGGGTTTCGATCGCGTTCATCAACATGTTTTCTTAAACGTGTTACTGAACGAGTTTAACACATATACACGATGTTCTATTCAGAAAAAAATAAACACTCTGGCAACGACTGAATTGAGTTCAAAAGGATTTGAAAAGATAACATCGAATTCAGAAGAATCCGGGAGTCCGTGACTTCCCAACTGACGTGTAATACGTCTTTTTTTCTGAAGGTTTCCATGCCCATTTTGGCACCGTTTACTTGCCATTTTATTGTTTTAGTAGCCGTATGCAGCATATTGATCAAACGCACGCCGATCCATTATTACACGAGCTGTTTAATACTGGATCGGTGTGCGTTTGAAATTTGTCCTCGATGTACAATTAAACAAATATTAATAGGGGCTTCCTTGATTCGGGGTGAGGTACTTATGAAAGGCAACGGCATTTGGAAAATAATATATTTCCAAAGTCTTCGACCCGGATCACTGAGCACTTAACAATGTTCGTTCTGAGGAAAGGTCAATGGGCGATAAGTTTCCTCAAAACTTCCCTTCCTATTTACAGCTCCGCCCGCTCATTTACAAATAGTTTATCAATAGTTAGTGCAAGTTCAAACAATTTGTGGAAATCTTTTATCATATACTATCTTTGTAACTTGTTCGCAGTTATTTACGAACTGTTTATGGTCAATAAGGGGAATTGGAAGTTACGTTCCTCGGGAAGGAAGAAATATTGTAGCAGTAACATACGCTTGGATATACAAATGTACAAACACATGGTCAACGATGCGATACTGTTGAGGAAGGATAGAGTATAGCTTGATTTGGCGTTTTTTTCCATAGTTGTGGAGGAATGGGGGTGTGCGTAATATATTTGCTGAAAACAAATAAAGTTGACTATGAAACATTGACAAGTTTTTTATAGCATCATCGAAACAAAGTCATGGTCCAGATTACAAAACTAACGAAGTTGAATATGAAAATGATAGGTATCAGACGATGGATGATGTAGTGCCAGGAGATGTTGAAGAAAAAGTAGGAATACCCAGTGTGAGACCATGTGTCCGTAAGTGTGAAACTGGTGCCGCATTCGAAAAACATTCAAACAATCTACGCTTAAAAATGAGCGATATTTGCTAAACGATATAGGCAGATAGTGACCACGAAGGAAAAAAATATATGTAAGTGATACAAAGAACCGGGTGGTGAGCTTCATATGTATAAAGTTTAAATCGATGACGAAATAACTTACAAAAGCATGGCTAAGCTAGGTCAGGTGAAGTTGGGTTGAATGCGAGTAACAAGTGAGCGTGATGCAAAATTTGTGTCGAATTCAAAATAATATGCATTACCTAAAACATTCAAACAATCCAGTATAAAAGGGGTCTTTGCTCAATCGAAATTGGACTAGTGAATTCAAACTGCAACTGAGCGATCGAAATGTAGAATCAAGTGGCGATATTTTGTATGTGTAAATCCTATATCAAAAACTGAATATCATGCGTATTCACGAAAAATCTCAAACGATGACACATAATTCTTGGTCAGGTTGACCAGTGGAAGCTTTGTTAAGTACAATTATGGCATGGAAATCGATCCGTCTGGAATTCTAAATAGTTTCACGGAAACAGTGATTTGTTTATTTGCCCGCAGAAAGCTGTACAACATTTTTTTCTTTGTATCCATAATACCAAGCTACAGTATAACATGTATGCAAAAACATTTAGTTTAAAATTAATTATGAGCTATTCAATCGAGCGAGATAAAATACAAGCAATAATAGGAACAATGGCCTTTAGAGATGTTTACCGAGGAGCAGCGCATGGGAATCGTCCCAGAGTGTGAGATAAACCGTCCTCTGGTAACTTCAATACGATCATGTTGATCAGATTTGATGTAAATCGTTGAGTAAAGACCATGTATCATCCATACCATTTCGCTAGTCTTTGTGAAGGCTTGAAAGAATGGGCATCACCAAAACTTTCTTCCCAATAAATTTTCCCGTGGAATGATTAGTCGTCGTCCTGGCCTAAGTTCTGACAACCAGTTCTGATTACTGGTTCTGGGACGGGAAAAAGCAGCTCCAACAATTAAATAATTAGGGTTGTATGCGAGAGTGTCGTTGTATGCATATAAAGACTATGGACATTTTGAGGCTAAACTATAAATCATAAATAAATGTACGTTGTTATGAGACGCAAAAAGTATGGTAAAGTACGCATGTTACTTATGGTTTTATAGCGACTGGAAATAAATCACTACTTCCCGGACAACATGCCTATGGAGAGGAAATTCTATAATATTTAATATATAAGTACTCATATATTTCATCCACACGTTCCGCCGAAATAGGCTGAAATATATATTTTGAGCTATAGCTAATTCGATTACCCTGTTATGTGTGGATTCGAAAGAGTTAGAAAAGAAATATTTAGTCCAGACCAATCAATGAATCGTATAATTGAGCTGTTTTTTGTTAATATAAACATCCAGTTGACTCATCTGAAATTCTGCAACCAATTGCACATGAATGTTTCTAATATCATAATGGATGATGGAATATGTTGCATGAAATGGACTCCGTTTCCTCGTATAACTCATTTCATGAGATACTCGCAAATAAACCTCAGCCACTCTCGTAGCTAATCATTTTTGGCAAGACTTTCCCAATAATTTAATAAATCAGGTTGACATGCCAAGAAACTGCTTACTGTTATGCCAGCAGAATAAACATCGGTGCAATGTACATCATGGATACAAATCAGTGCCGAGCCTCACCAGGAGTATTTGCCACAAACGGTGAAAGCGACCAGTTTCATCTAAATATGATGATAGGGAACGGGGATTTTCACTAACGAAATGAAATATAATCCGAAGATTTTCGCAATACCGCCGGATTTGCATCTTTATGAAACAATCAGTTTGATACAAAATACGATATAATTACCCGCCTGCGTTTGACGCAAAATCGTTTGATTACGCGTGTGACTATTCAAATATTCTCACGTTTTAACCGAACCAACTGATAACATTTTTCTCGTTCAAACCAACCAGCAGCGAATAACGCAAAGTTGCCAGCAGCGCCTGCAAGCTTTATCGATACATCAGCACGTAAGCACCATTGCATGTTTCTTCGGGAATAGGAACACTTTCTACAGCACACCAGTTTATCCGGCCATTTGCGACCGACTCGCAGAATAACACAACAGAAATATACAGAGGTTTAGGCCCTTATTGCAAAACTTGGCAGGGAGAGGGGAAGAATAGACGTTGTGTTACCATTTGCAATTTATAAATTTATCTCTAAAGGTACCTTGTTAATGACAAATTCACTTAGTGCCGAACCATTTTCATTCGGTTGCCAAATCATTTCGAACATGAATCGATTCAGTTTAGAATCGATTTGTAGACTGAATGCATTCAGCTTATAGATATATTTTTTTCAAAGGCAAGAAGGTTTTATAATATTTTTAATAATACATATCACCGTATATACACATTTCTGTTTTAGACACCAATTGCAGTAGATATTTTACTATCCAAAATCCCTGAAAAAAAAACACATAGTGCTTTGATTTGATGTGTCCAATTGCTGAAGTGCCAATGCTATGCACTAACAAAAATCTAATTAAAATCTAAACCATATCGGCAACTCGTGTGAAGTCATTTGCATTTTGGGAGTCAGACTTGGTGATGCAAGAACACGAACTCACTGCCTATTGTGCTATCATGATTGTTTGTTGAATTGGGTTTAATTATGAATTACGAATCAGTAGATTTTACAATCGTTTCAACACGACTTTAACCTGGCTTTTAATCAACTAAAATTTTATTAGTTAAGTGGCTGTTTTCTCCAGTACTCTCAGCCCAGTATCAATGTTAGGCGACACATTGTTTGAGTGTGGCGTTGATTTCCATTGATTTTGATGCGAGCATTCTCATAATACGTAAATGTTGAAAGAAACCTGTTTCCCGATAGTCATTACTTTCAACTGTGTATGAAAAGAGTAGTTGTTTAAGGCACCATCGTAAATCTGGCAACAACAAATAAATGGACGCTATCAAGGAGATTGAATGGAATCTCTTCAGGATTTATTTGATGGCAGATTAACTGGACTAAAAATAAACAATTTTAAAACGAAGGCTGAAAAACC
>SDVV010015140.1:0-14608 GCA_016164225.1 Gammarus roeselii
ACCAGTGGAGAGGGAAAAGAAGAAGAAGGGGCTTGCCCCGAGACAGATTGAAACATCTTCCATATCTGCTCAGATGAAGAGTGGTGTTTTCTTCTCCTCTTCAGAAAGTGTATGAACTGTTATTGCTGTACATAAGAAGAGAGGTTTTATTTGCTGAGGATGAGAAACGTTTAAATAGTTGAATGGCCTTGAGGCGATTATTAACAACATGCTCGCAAGACATTGCATCAAGGTCATCCCGGGCGCGGAGTGACAGAGGATCTAAGTGGCGAGTACTTCTTTGCTGTATTTAAAATAAGTCTCAAATAAACTGTTGGCTGATGTTGCAGTAACTGCTCACGCAATGCTTGAGGTGGCCAACTCTGAAGCACAGTCAGCTCATCTAGAGGTAGAAACCTAAATGCGAGTACAAAAAGAGAGCCATACCGGACGATGGTCACTAACGAAGTTAGGCGATTAGAGATTGAGATGGAGTGAACGTTCCGAGTGGCAATACAAACATAAAGGCCGGAGGTAGAGCCAGAAGCAGGGTCTACCCGGGTAAGAATGTTTGTAGGGCTCTATAATAGGAAATGGGCGCTGATTGTGAGGAGGTCAAAAAAGGCAAGAGCAGGTGAGCCACTAGAGTTCATCAGTGGTTCCCAATGTTTATGGTGAACATTAAAATCCCCACAAACAATACCTTGTGAACCCAGCTGAGCAAAATGAGGAGAGAACTCTGGCAAAGATATATTTTTATATGGATTATAAACGAAGAGTGTGTGTGGCTAGGCATAATTTTTTGTCGATGTCTACTGCCAGAGTCTCAATCATTCCGGCTGCAAATGCCGGGAGTGGCACTGCCTTGCTCTTCTCAATAATTGGAATGAAAATTAACAGTCCCCCCAAGCCTTCTAGACGGTCTTTGCTGTACACATGGAGGACGAAGGTTCTGTGAAGGGTGAAGATGAGCTTCAGTGAGGAAAAAAGCACTTGGACAAATTACTGATAAAAGCTGCTTTAATTACGACCACTTACGCAATAGTCCCTTGGCATTCCTCTGTGGAATAGCGTTTGAGGAAGTGAAGTGGGAATAGTAGGAGATATTAAGAGGACGATATCAACTTTGTTCATAGCAAATTGATGGGGTGCAGAATGAAGGAATTCAATTTCATCAGTGTGTATCTGTTCCACAGTGTCTGCTCAAATGATGAACACCGTATTAGGTGTAAAGTATATACATCAACAGTGTAGCCTGCCATGTTGGCTTGTCGTCACGTGCTAGGGCCTTCCAAGGAAATCATGACTCTTTCAGATGCTGGGGTGGAATGCGGGTAGCAGCGAGCAAGGAAGGGACATAAGTAGTTCAGGGCCTTCCAAGGAAATCATTATTCTTGCGAGTGCTGGGGCGGGATGCGGGCAGCAGCGAGCAAGGACGAGACATAAGTTGTTCTACGTTTTTTCTTTGACTTGTACACAGAATCGTATTGAAACGCGGTGTGTAGTTTAATTATCAAGTAGTCAGATAGAAGCTATTTTCTACGCAGCAGTTATTTATGGATAAAATTACCAATCACACCTTTAACAAATGCAATTCGAGACGTGCTCGTGTGTTGACATTAGGTTCTCGTGAACATAACACGCGACAATTTTTCGACAAGTCGCGATATCCAGATTGCTCCCCACATTTTATTTTTTTATTATTCAAGGAGAGATCAAATTCCGAGTTCCTTAGAGTCTAAATTATATTATATTGCGTAACTATTAGCATTTTTACGCCATTGTGCAAAGGATCATGTCCGTGCCTTTCTTATTCATGAGGGGCCACATTCCGTGTTCCTTAGTGTCAATATTATTACATTGCGTTATTATCTGTATATGTTATGCTATTATGCAAAGGGAATCATCTTTCGGGTCCTGAGGATCCATACATTGCTGTGTTGGGCGCTATTCTTCAGTGCTTTAGTTAGTGATGATTTTTTTCATGTGAGTTATTGTAATGCATCCTGTTGTGGTGATGTTAATTGGGACAATGATTAGGGGTGAATTTTTGCAGGCAGTAAACACGTGTGCCCCGCATGATTGTTAAGCATTGGTTATTGAATTGTTGCTACAAGAAATGTTTTCTTTTCTTTTCTTGTTACAACGCAACGCCTCATAGGGACGCTGGCCACATATCAAATCGCCTACTACAATTGTCGCACCATGTCCTGCCTTTAAATAGGTGTTCTGTTTTTGCTCCACTGCTATCATAATTATTTCCCGTACAATATTTTTTAAGCTATGTGTAACTCTAGGTACGTCACAAGACATTCTATGCTATACCTATTTATGCTCATTCATGTCATGCACCCCTTATATATATTCGTGTTCATCGAGAGACACCAATTTATATATTCTATGTACCCATACCTGCTACTCGGTTGTAAGATGCCGTAGTACCTCATTGATGGCGATCTTGTCCAATGGCTCTCAGTGGATTGTATTTTATAAGTCAGCACGCGTCGATGCGAATCGCTACACTACATGCTATATTTTTTATTTAGCTATCACTATTTAGGATCGTTTGCAGCAGCAGAATTCTGAGGACGCCAGCATTTCCTTTTGTTCAAATTATTGAGTGGAATTTGGGAATCATGTAACTGCCCTTCTATCAAAGTCCAATCACTGTCACCCCATCTTGGGTGATTCCCCTGATTGAGTTTAAGCCAGACCAAAGAAGTTCAGCTGCTAATTTATTATCAGAACCGGAAACAAAAAAAATTACTGGTACGGAACAGTGCACAAAAGCAGCCTCTCCGCGCTGGTGAAAATAAAATATCTGCTTCATTACTAGCAATCGTTTTGAAAAATCGACTTTCTTCTAGGTAAAGAAAGGCCTGAAGGTATCATGAAGTAAGTCGATTTTACGAAACGATAGTAGTTTAGTTTATCTCTTTGTATTGTCTCAAGGTTCGTACCATGGAGAAATCCATTTAGAGTAAATTTACGTATTATTCCGCAAATATTAACTACAATTACTTGAAATGCATATTCCTCTTTGCACGAATACCAACTGATTTTTTTTCCCGGTACACTCAGCTAATAATTGGTAAGCCTGTTTCAGTTGTTTGAGTGCTCTGGCTTTGTTTACCTCTAAGCACCATGGCTATTAATCCACGCAAGGATGGGGGTCCTAATACAAAGTTCTACGAATCAACAGAAACATTATCACAGTTTGAAACTGTCAAATCATGGCTGATGAAAAATTGTAAAAAGGTGAGCTGATTAAACCTGGTGGTTGTGTTAGATTTGTTGACTTGTCACTAACGATTAGCAGCATTGAAGCAATGTTATCTACATACTTCTGAAATTTGTAAATCGTTTCATGGCTGTGGTAATTATTTGATCTACGTATGTTATCATTTGCCTAAGAATTTATACCAAAACTGCAATCAATGAGCTATAGCAACTGTTGCAATGATCTGTAGCTGTTTAACACCCGTTTATTAATATTATAGTCGCATTTACCTCAAAAATTTGATACAATGTAGATGTAAGCAACATAGAGATATTGTGGAAATTTGATAACAATATCATGTAAAATTGAGTATGATTGGACAACCTGTCTGTGTTAACTGCAGTGACTTCTTGCATTTTTCACTTGTGAGTAACTCAGAAACTAGTACATAACCTAAACACCTTGTGTTTACAGTGTGTATAGCCCTGATTGTACAATTGGGTGCGGGAAGAGAACATTACATGCGTTTTCTAGCTGAATATCAAGAACTGAACCAAGTGGAGATTGGCATATCTAGACCTTTGCATGCATTTGCAGAGTTTGTTTGTTGAGTTATGTATGCTACTGTCATGAGATAGTCCAGTTTGCACAATTCGGCAGGCAGTGCACATGAACATTGATACAAAATATTTGATGCGCACATGAAATCTTGAGATAAAGCGCACGTGTTGACACCTTTCCAGAACATTGCATGCGTAAACAGTACATCGCATGTGTAAAAATCTTCAAAAAATACGTTCTGCTACAATTTCATGCACACATTTCCTTCCAAAGCATATCAATTCAATCTGACACCCAAAATTCCTAACTACTGCACATCACCATTATTGAAGAACTAGTAGCTAATTTCTTTGACCGGACAGGTCGGATTGACAATCGTCAGCTGTTGATTAGAGAAACTAACAAAAACCAATATAGCATATTATGGCCATAGAACAAGAAATTAGCAATTCACAAAATGACATGTAATATTAGTCGTGATTAAGTGCATCAGTGTTAGTTTGAATGGAGCAATAGCTCAACTGCAATATTAAATTAAGCTCTACATGGTTTCTAGATAGCACAATTGGGCACCGGGTTGAGAACATTACGTGCGTTTTCATCGCCGAATATCAAGAACCGAACCAGCCGTGCGCCTCAGAAGCTGAGATCGGCATAACTAGACCTTTGCGTGCGCTCGCAGCAGTATGTTTGCCGAGTTACGTGCGCCACTGTCAGAGACACTGACAAATATATACAAAACAGAGAACTAAATCTGCAAGCGCCGAGAAACCGACTGCATTATTACATGTGTGTAGAGCTTGACATGACTGCACATAGGCCTTAGCGTCTTTCACCAACCAGGCGTCATACAAAACAGAATGTAACATTTAGATGAGACTCTTGCTTATGGTAGTTATAAATTTTAATGAACAATACCTGTCAGTTTGTAATAAAAATTGCCATTACTAACAATGCTTAATTTGCACTTCCACTCCTCTGTCTCTTCCATGAATGTTCCAGCAAACTTGTTTACATAACGTGTGTGACGTCTGTGTCCGTTTTCATCTATTGTCAAAATGCAGTAATGTTAAATTGTCGTTCAAACCATGCAGGGCGTAATTCAATATTACAGTTTAGCATTGTTGCATTCATACCAAATGCTGATGTGCTTTGATTTGACTCATATTGCCCGTTGTATTGTGAATTGTAAATTTTTTATTCTCCCGCCAAAAAAATGCGATATTGGTTTTTTGTTTGTTTCTCTCAGTAACCGATGACGATCCGGACTGTTCGGTCATAGTTCTTCAATGATGGTGATGCGCAGTGGTTAGGAATCTTGGCGTCAGCTTGAATTAATATGCTATGGAGGAAAATGCGTGCATGAAATTTTAGCACAACAAATATTTTTGAAGAATTGTTTACGTGCGATGTACTGTCTCCTCGTGCGATATTTTGAAAGGTGTCTTCACGTGCGCTTCATCTCAAGATTTCACATGCGCATCACATATTTCTTATAAATGTTCGCGTGCGCTAACTGCCAAATTGTGCAATCTGGCATGGTTTGAACAACAATTTAACATAGGTAACGGCATTTCAACAAAAGATGAAAACGAACACCGACGTCACACACGTTTCGTACACAAGTTTGCTGCACCATTCATAGAACAGACAGCAGAGTGGAAATGCAAAACTACGCATTACCGTTGTCAGTGGTGTGGTCAAGAGATATGTGAACTAAGTTGTTAGTGATGGCAATTTTTAATAAGAACTGACAATGATTGTTTATTATGATTTTTATAACACTAAATAAAAAAGTATCATCTATACGTTACATTCCGTTTATTAGGACGCCTGGTTGGTTAAAGGCGTTTGCGTCTATGTGCTGTTATCTCAAACTCTACACAAATTAATTATGCAATCCACTGCGCTGCGTATGCACCTCAAGCTCTCCGCTGTGTATATATTTGCCTGTATCTCAACAAAACAAACCCAACAAATATACATTGCAAGCGCACGCATAGGTCTAGATGTGCCAATTTTAGCTTCTGAGGCATATTCAGCAATGAAAGCGCATGTGATGTTCTCAACCCCAGATTGCACAATTGGGCACGGGGTTGAGAACATTACGTGCGTTTTCATCGCCGAATATTGAGAACCGAACCAGCTGTGCGCCTCAGAAGCTGAGATCGGCATATCTAGACCTTTGCGTGCGCTTGCAGCAGTATGTTTGCCAAGTTACGTGCGCCACTGTCAGAGACACTGACAAATATATTCAAAACAGAGAACTAAATCTGCGTGGCTGCAAGCGCCGAGAAACAGACTGCAGAATTACATGTGTGTAGAGCTTGACATGACCGCACATAGACGAAAGCGTCTATCACCAACCAGGCGTCATACAAAACAGAATGTAACATTTAGATGATACTATTTCTTATGGTAGTTATAAATTTTAATGAACAATACCTGTCAGTTCTTAATAAAAATTGCCATTACTAACAATGCCTAATTTGCACTTCCACTCCTCTGTCTTTTCCATGAATGTTGCAGCAAACTTGTTTACATAACGTGTGTGACGTCGGTGTTTGTTTTCATCTATTGTCAAAATGCAGTAATGTTAAATTGTCGTTCAAACCATGCAGGGCGTAATTCAATATTACAGTTTAGCTATTGTTGCATACATACCAAACACTGATGCGCTTTGACTTGACTGATATTGCCCGTTGTATTGTGAATTGTCAATTTTTTATTCTCCCGTCAAAAAAATGCAATATTGGTTTTTGTTGGTCTCTCAGTAACCGATGACGATCCGGACTGTTCGGTCACAGAGTTAAGTAGCTCTTGAATGATGATGAAGCGCAGTGGTTAGGAATCTCGGTGTCAGCTTGAATTAATATGCTATGGAGGAAAATGCGTGCATGAAATTTTAGCACCACAAATATTTTTGAAGAATTGTTTACTTGCGAATGTACTGTCTCCGCGTGCGATATTTTGCAAGGTGTCTTCATGTGCGCTTCCTCTCAAGATTTCACGTGCGCATCACATATTTCTTATCAATGTTTGGGTGCGCTGCCTGCCAAATTGTGCAATCTGGTCTCAACCCCTTGCCCAATTCTGCAATCTGGGAGATAGGGGTAAATATATATACAGCGCACACAGCGGTAAATATATATACTTGAATGCAAACGTCTTTCATTAACCAGACTTCCTTGTAGACAGGATATAATGTCTAGATGATACTCTTGCTTATGGTAGTTTTACAAATTGCCATCACTAACTACGCCGTTCACATGTCCCCTGACTATTCGACTGAAGTTGGATGGGAATCCGTAATTTTGCACTTTGCTCTTCTGGCTGTTCCATGAATGGTGCAACAAATGTGTAAGACAGCGATGTGTGTTTTCATCTATTGTCAAAATAGAGGAATGCTGAATTGTTGTTTGAGTCACGCTGGGAGTAATTGAATATTGCAGTTTAGCTATAGTTGCATTCATTCTAAACACTGATGCATTTCATCCTGACTAATATCATGCATTGTATTGTGAATTGACAATTTTTCATTCTCTGCTAAATTTATATGTATATACTATATTGTTTTTTGTTCATTTCTCTAGCAGCTGTCAATCTGGACTGTCCAGTCAAAGAAATGACTGCTTCAATGATGTTTTTGTGCAGTGGTTAGAAATCTCAGTGTCCGCTTGAATTGATTTGCTTTGGAGGAAGGAAAATGCAAACTTGAAATGGTAGATTTGTTTACTGACAATGGACTGTCTCCACAGGCAATATTTTGGAAAGGTATCTTAACGTGCACTTCTTCTCAAGATTTCTTGTGCGCAACAAATATTTCTTATCAATGTCTGCGTGCGCTGCTCACCAATTTATACAAACTGGCGTATAGCTAATTTTCTGACCATTAAACATCATAAGTCTTGACTCAATAATCAATCTAAGAAATGTCATCCATGAAAACAATCTGGCAAGTTGTGCCCTACCAAGTGGGGTGATTCCCCACTGCATTGAAGAGCGTTGAAGTTTGTCACCACACATGAAAACTTAGGTGTCAATGTGGACACAAGTCTTGGACTCCACCATCATATCTGTGTGGTGGCTGCAAAGGCTGGTGGGCTGGCAAACTGCTTGTTGAGATCAACTATCAGTAGGTCTCCCGAGTTTATGGTACCCTTGTAAGTTTCACATATTTGCCCACTTATTGAGTATGCATCTTGTGTCTGGAACACTGGATATTGTGGGGACTGCAGACTGCTTGTGTCTAATCAGAGGAGATTGACCAGAAACATTGATATGCTTGCTGATGTGGACTATGGTAATTGACTGAGGAGCTTGGATTTGCTTTCTGTCAAGGGTCACCTTCTGAGGGCAGACCTGATAGAATACTGGGAAATTTTGCATGTCAAATCAGAGGATTTGCTGAATATGTTTTCTTTGGCTCCAAGAATTTGTACAAGAGGTCATCTGCTGAAGTTAGTGGTTCCACCTTGCTCTTCTGATGCCCACAGTAGGTCCTTCAGTGTGAGATGTGTTGCTGTGTGGAATGGTTTGCCTGCTGACATAGTGCAGTTGACAGATATCACTCCCTTGCTGATCTGCTGTATGATGATTTTGAAGATTTGACTAGCCCGATGAGGCCTAATTTGTGTGTAGTCATGTATGTATGCACATTTTTGTGTATATATATGAAATTTTATTGCATTTATAAATATGTGTGCATGTATATGTACATATGTATAGTTTTTTTTGGTATGTTGTGACTAACAAGATAGCTGTGTGATAGGTTGCCTGAAGCACAAATTTTTGGATCCTTCAGCGCCATTGTTTTGCCGTGCTTTTGCGGTTCTGGAATGCTCTGGCATTTGTGCCTCCTGTTTTGCTCTGCATTCTGGCTGTGCTGGCTTGTTGAGCAGTCTCAAGGCCACCAAGGTGAGATACTGCATATAGGTATATTGCTTGCATCCCAGTTTGCCTTATTGTGTATTTTACACAAAGTACCTGTTGAGAATTTAGAAAATTTTACTAGTCTCAACAAAAACTTTGCAAAAATATATAGTTTTATTAGCATCAACCGGGGTGACTCCCCGCATTTTGAGCACACTTTGAAATAACTCAAAAAGTAGGTGGCCGAAAAACTTTGAATTTTTGGTGTGTATAGCTACTATAATGATCATGAAGAACCGTAAGTTTCAACATTGTATCAGCAACCAAAAAAAGTTATTTACGAAAAACCGTGCGGCGAGCTATGGCCCCCAATCGGGGGTGACTTCTCACACCGAACGGGGTGACTTACGGCACCCCCCATTTATCAATAATTGAAACGCGAATGAAAAGTTTGATAGTATCAATCGAAAGAGCATGCCTATATTAGTATATGTCAGTTGCTAAAAATAAAATGTTGAGTAAAATATTTTGTCTGTGACAGGTGTTTTTTATGCTCGTCTTATGCTGCGTCATACCTGACTGTCGAAGGATCTTTTTTCCCGATTTTGCTATAAGAAAAAAAGTTTTTCTTCAATAATTGCAATCTAACTTTACTGGAAGTCATTTCTCCACATCCTGAACTAATTATGACCCTAAAGTATCAGTAAATGAGCAAATATTACGAAAAAACTATATTTTTAATAATACGATAGAACATGTGAGAAATGTATTTCGTCATTTCTATAGCAAACTTATTGCATTATCATGAATACAAGTCATGCTGGTAAGGTATTGTTATCATGATATGAGAATGTGATGAAAAATATCGTTCCTGGGCATTAAACGTAAGTCAACACTTTGATAATGTTCCTGCTGTGAACGAAATGGTTTTGGTAGCAGAGGTTAGGAGCATTGTCAAAGGCCTCAAAAATAACAAAGCTGTTGGAAATGATGACATACCGAGTGAAGTGTTCAAGAATGCTTCCCACAGACTGACTGCAGTGCTTGCTCTCTTCCTTTTGGGCTGCACTCATGTCAAGGAGCTACCAAGAGAGGTAATGCATGTAACTGTGGTTCCTCTTCTGAAATGTAAAACAAAGGACCCTTCTTATATAAGTGATTATTGCCACATTGCTATTGCCACCTCAATTTCCAAGGTTCTTGAGCAGGTTATTCTTGCAAGATTGCAAACATTTATGTCTACCGCAAAAAGTGAGTTTGGATTCAAAGAGGGCCATGGAACTGAAATGGCGATATTTGCATTGAAACAAACTGTTGAGTATTACAGATGTAGAGACTCGCCTGTTTTTCTGTGTTTTTAGACGCAAAGAAAGCATTTGATAGAGTAAACCATTGGACTTTGTTCAGAAAGTTGATTGAGAGAGGAGCCCCTCATCATATTGTGCACTTGCTTGTATTTTGGTACAGGGAACAGGAATTCTTAGTGCGTTGGGGTAGTTCGAAATTGGCCACTTATCATTGTAAAAACGGAATTAGGCAGGGAGGTCAGCTATCGCCACTGTTGTATAACGTGTACACTGATGAGTTGAATTACCACCTAAGTAGAGAAAACCAAGGGTGTCATGTTGCCAACTGTTGTGTTACCAATCTTAGTTATGTAGATGATATGGTGCTGTTAGCACAGACTCTCTCAGCATTGCAAAAGCTTCTTGATATCTGTGTTTAATTTGCTGAACCTCATGATATTGTATATAACACTGCACAAACTGTATGTATGCTAGTTAGACCGAAGGGTCCTAGTTACTACCTATCGACTGCGATTTAACTAGGCGGTGTTGCACTGGATTACGTGGATGAATTTCAATATCTAGGGCACATTGTCACAGCTGATTGCACAGATGACAAGGATGTTGCAAAGCAAACAAGGCGGCAAAATGCAGTTGGTAACATGCTGATACGAAAATTCTCTTTTGCACCAAGGGAAGCTAAAATCCAGCTCTTCAAATCATATTGTTACCCGATTTATTGTAATGCAATGTGGAGAAAATACTTTCAATATAGCGTGAAGAAATTGACAGTGAGTTATAATGACACATTTAGACGGCTGATGCAGGTCCCTTGCTTGACATCAGCAAGTAGGGTTTTTGCTGCATACCAATCAGATCACATCAAGGTACTGTTCCGTAAAGTGGCACACAGCCTTATGACTCAAGTTATGCACTGCCCAAATGAAATCCTCGTTGCAATCTGCTCTGGTGATGCGCTCGCTGCCTTGTCATTGTTAAGGTGATGGAGAGAATTACTATACGCATAGGCAGGATAGAGTTGTATGCCGTAACTTGTTCTTAGTTGTGTGCGATAATTTTATAACTTTGTTCTCACTGTAACCCTAAAATAAGATGTCTCAATTGTAATACTATGCCCATGTTGGTTGTCAATAAAGATTTTATTATTATTATTATTAGGCCTAGACTTGTCACCATGTGTTATAAACATCGGGTCATTATAAAATTTGTTACGCATTTTGAAATTAGTTGTGGTGTCATTTCTGTGGGTCATTCACTCCCCGATGTCATTATATGTGCAAAAAATTGCATTTAACTACATTTCATTGAAGAAAAACAAAGATATTTAATAACAAAATAGGTGCAGGCAGTCACCCCCGATCGTTTTTTCACCTGGGGCAACTCCCCGCAGTTGTATAATTGTATATATCTACAAAAGTTCACATTTTTTTCCAAAATCCTTCCTACACAATGAACTGCATCGTATCCCTAGTATCACCACTAAATTATGTCCTAATTCAATCGGAACTCTAGACACAGCATCAAAAATTGTGGAACGTCTATTTTTCCGAACCAAAATTATCAGGGACCTAAAAAACGCACCTTCACTTTGGCGATTTTTCATAAATTCTGTGAGCGTATCAAATTTCTATAAGTAGCTGATACTTACTAACAAAGACCTGCTCTTTCAAGCACGTTAGTAAAACGGTGACATTTCCGACGTCTTGGTGCCCAATAGGGGGGTGCCGGCATTCACCCCGTGTTTTCGACCGCTGGGAGTCACCCCGGTCAACGTTTTAAAACTTTCAGCAAGTCGAGGAACACAGCGTTCGCTGTAAACGCTGAGCAACAATCAACAGCCTGCCTCAACCAGACCCAGTGGCGCTGAGCGCTGGGCTCAGGATATACAGCCTGGTTGTACCCTTTGTTTGAGCAGCAAGAAGAAAAATTACCCTAAAAATTCAGCAAGTAATGATTTTGCAAAGTATATGGGCAGGAAAAAATATGGCACATCATGAAATATTCATTGATGGTTTGTTGAGGAGTGGCCAGTTTGCACAATTTGGTGGGCAGCGCACACAAATATTGCTAAGAAATATTTGATGCGCACATGAAATCTTGAGATGAAGCGCACACGAAGACACCTTTCCAAAATATTGCATGCGAAGACAGTATATTGCACGTAAACAAATCTTCAAACTATTTGGTGTGCCACAATTTTATGTGCACATTTTCCTCCATAGCACATCAATTTAAGCTGTCACTGAGATTCCAAACCAATGGGCAACATCATTGAAGAACTGGTAACTTCTTTGATTAGATACTCCCAATCGACAGCTGTCAAGAAACGAACAAAAACAAATATCACATATTTCTTAGGAGCATAAAAAATTATTGATTTACAATACAACACGTAATATTAGTCAAAATGAAGTGCATCAGTGTTTAGACTTTGGTATGAATTCAACAAATAGCTAAACTGCAATATCAAATAACTCCTAGCATGGTTCAAACTACAATTTAACATTCCTCTATTTTGGTGCACACACTTCACATAAAAACAAACACCGACCTCACACACGTTTGGTTAACAAGTTAGGCGCAACATTCATGGAACAGCCGGAGGGGGTGGGAAATTTTGCATTACCCTCATCAGTTGTATGATCAGGAATCAAGATACGTGAAAGGTGTTGTTAGTGATGGCTATTTTCAATAAGAACTGACAGTGATTGTTAATTGGAATTTGTATAACTACCAAAAGAAAGTGTCATCTAGAGGTTGCATTCTGTTTTGGAGGAGGCCTGGCTGGTGAGACATCTGCGTCTGTGTGCTGTCATCCCAAACTCTAGTTCTGATGTCCGCTGCCCGGTGTACGCTCCTCTAACTCGCATCTGGATATATATTTGCTGGTATCTTGCTACAGTAGCGCAGGTAACTCTACAAACATATTCTGCAAGCGCACGCAAAGCTCTAAATGTGCCGATATCAGCTTCTGAGGTGCACAGCTGGTTCGGTTCGGCCAAGTTTTTGTAGGGAAAAGTGGGGAAATTGCATGTTATGTTCTCGACCCAGCACCCAATTGTGCAATCTGGATGAATTTGTGCCCATTTGATTAAAAAGAAGTGCAGTGATAATTCCAGCTATTTCCATACAACTACTATTCAGCAATATTATTATGAAACATAAATGATAGCGTCGATGAATGCGGTCGAGAAACTTTGTTTTACCGTGTGTATAGCTACTATAATAACTATGAAGCACTGTAAGTTTCAACATTCTATCATCAACCAAAGAAAAGTTATTTAAGAAAAACTGCACGGCGAGCTACACCCCCTAATCAAGGGTGATTTCCAGCACCAAACCAGGTGATTCCCTGCATCCCCCCATATATAAACAATTGAAATGTGAATTGAAAGTTGAAGAGTACCAATAGAAAGAGCAGGCCTATATTAGTATATATCAGTTGCTTAATTTTTTTTTTACATAAAATATTACGTCAGAGAGGTCTTTTTTATGCTTGTCTTTTGCTGCGACATACATGACTGTCGGAGAAATTATTTTTTCCAATTTCATCACCGGGAACAAAGTTTTCTTCAATAAATGCGCTCTTAACTTCACTGGAAGTAATTTCTCCACATTCTGAACTAATAATGACCCTAAAGTATCAGTTAATGAGCAAATAACTGATACTCGATGCCACAGCATCAAGTTTGCCGAACGTTGATTTTTCCGAATCAAAATTATCAGGGACCTGAAAAACATACCCTCACTTTGGCAATTTTTCTTGAATTTTGTTAAAAGCTTATCGCTTTTGGCAAACACACCAAACTATACAAAGCTGTCTAAACCTCAAACACCTGTGCAAATGAGGTGGTCTCTCACCCCATTACGCACAGAAATAACACATTCTACAAAGATATGCATCAACTCTTTACTCTCTTGTACGCGCTAGTAAGCGAATATGCCACAATTGAAATATGTACTGACTTCATCTTGACAGAACAAATATTTTTGCACGCGAGGCCGTGTGGACTTACCTGAATCAACGACGGTCGGGCCCTACGGGGGAGCCTATTTTGACTCATGTTGAGGCTCTGGTGGAAATGAGGCCCAAATCAAATCAAAATCTACAAGCAGCTGATACTTACTAACAAAGACCTGCTCTCTCATGTCCCTTAGTCAAATGGTAACAATCCCAACGTCTTGGTGCCCTAAAGGGGGGTGCCGTGAGTCACCCCATGTTGCCGACCGCGAGGAATCATCCTGGTCGACGCTAGCTGCATTCGTTTCAAAAATACCTCCTACGCAAAAAATAAATAGCCACAATATACAGTACTGGAAAAATTATTATGGATTTTTGAGATTTTCGGTATTTTTACATAAAAAGGTGAAATAAACACAATTTATGTATTGATATATGATTTATTTCATATTATTTATGCAGAACGAGTATTTCAGTAGTCTGTTTGCCCTCCTTTAGCAGACTTAAGGGCTTGTACCCGTTTAGGCATGCCACGAATTAGTGTCATGCACAAATCCTTGATTCTGTCAGAATGGAACCAAACTTTTATGAGGCGTTCAATAAGCTGTTGTTTGGTTGTAATGGGGACTTCATGTATTTCATTCTTCAACAGACACCACAAACTCTCAATGGGGTTCATGTCTGGTGAATTTCCTGCCCACGGAAGCA
>SDVV010015141.1:0-14608 GCA_016164225.1 Gammarus roeselii
TATATCAGGAATCATGCTGGCTTAGAATGGCCTCAAGTAACTGTTATTGTATTATACGACAAGCAAGTAAGCTTATAAAGACGGCCGGAAAGAAAATCGAAGCATAATTCATTCAGGTCGTTTCCGACAGACATTGCAAGGTCATTCCAGCCCTTCGTATGGCCCCAATATGAGCACTTCTTTTACTTGGTCCAATATCTCATTAAAGCGAAAACAGTCGCGTGATAGGTCGTGAGCGCCAGTGTACAGATGACCCTCATACCTTCATCGACCACCGCAGCTCAACAGACCACGAAATGCAAAGTATTCTGTGTAGCACCGCAGTTCGTGCTCGAGTAGAGAACCTCCTGTTGGCTTTGCGAATGTGTCTATTTAATGGGAATCGATGCAAGAAGTGATCGCGGTCGACGATGAAATTCGTCACTTCTAGGTTCGTATTTATGTCAGTCTACCACCTAATTTTGAAGTGAGAGTAAAATATATATGCCAAAGAGATGTGAAATATGTACATTGGCAATTTACCAGTCATTCTATCTGATTGCGACCGTTCGAAGATTCAGAACTACACTACAATTTCCAAACCATGGTATTCCCATTTCTTATGATCTCATCAGAAAAAAAACAGAACGCTATCAGTTTTCGGATGTGAAGTAGAGGCAGTGTATAACACCACCCGATTAATTGATGGCTAGAATTAGTTAATGTATTGCAATTCATTAATCAATTCTTGAAGCCTTCTACTATGTTTGACTGCTATTAGCTTTTTAATCAAATGGTGAGATTAACAGCACAAATCTCTTTCACTCGCACTGTTCTCGTGATTGATGACGGGAATTAAATAGTAATGGTTGTCATCCCTGTTCTGATGAAATGTATTGTTGACACAAACTATATGAGACCGTATAATCAACCATGTTGAGCATTTCGTGTCTTTTTTTGATAGGACTATTCCAATTCTACGAATCACGTTGGTTCACTTTAAATCAAATTACCAGTAACGGGCTATAAGCGGAAACATGCAAGCCTCAATTGCCTTTCAAGCCAGATTGGGATTTATAAAATTAACATGATATTATTGTTTTTATTTAGCTTGGCAGAACACTGCATACCAAAGGACATCAAAGGAGATTGGAAGAATACTGCAACAGTTTTTATTTAGCTTGACTCCATCAGCGCTGGCCCATAGGGGACCAGGATTTTGAAAAGTTAGGTAGGCCAAATTATAAGAACATTAATTTTCCTACCAAACCCCTTCCATGCTGTAGGCGATGACAAATGGTGGCGGAATGTGGGGGTTGAAGCTCCCCTCCTCAGTAATTTCCTTCCTCAAAGACGGCAAGTCCCTCGAAATGAAGTTCGATGTGATAGCGTTTAATAAGGCGAAGTTGGAATGATGTGGTTTATGTGAGTTTAGTAAGGTGAGTAGCAGTAATTCGGTGTAAACAGCAGTAAATCGGTTGACTGATACCGTTACGGAATGGGAAGAAGTGTCCTCTAAGGGGGCATGAGTGAAAGTTAAGTTAGATAAGCTGTGAAGGTCATTTGTGAGTGCTCTCGGTCCAAGTAGTAGAATGAGTAAGGAGGAGAGGGAGCATGTTTGGTAAAGTCTGATTGATTTCATTCAGATTGTTGAGGTCATTACAATAAGAAGATACTATCCGACCAATCTGGGCAGTTGGAGAAGGAGTGGTGAAGAATTTGGTAGGGAGGTATAGCGTTATAGATTGAAGTGAAAGGTGGAGTGGCGAAACAGCCCAAGAAGCTGTAGCTACATACGTACCCAAGAAGAAACAAGACCCGTGCTGCAGTGGTGGATAGAGCGCTGAGGGATTTTTTTTAGTTGCAAGCAGAATGTGTTGAAAGTTTATGGATATGCTGGAGTTGAGGGGAGGATTGTCTGATCATCTCTCAGTGGTTGAAAGATTGAGAGTGGAGCAGGTGTGAAAGGGGCACAAAAATATGGTGAAGGAAGAGAGGTAGTGAAGATGAATGAATAGTATATGACAAACACAGATGAGGAGGTTCAAAAGGAATAGTGGGAGGAAATGACTTTGTGGGAGGCGAATTTTTGGGTAATGTAGAGGAACAATGAAAAACGATCAGAATTTATACGTCGAAATGTGATCAATTTATCATGTGTGCGCCTTCTGGGCGGGTGTAAGAGGAATAGTTGCAAGTGTTTCAACGATGAGGTCAAAATGGTGGTGACTCAGCTGGGAAGTTCTTCTCGGTAATGACTGTAGGCGAACTCGCTGTTGGCCAATGACAAACATTACTCAAAGAGAAGAAATGAAAATGTCAACCTAGGCTGAGGAGATCAAAGAGGAACCCTGGTGGTAGGTGGGGTAGGAAGTTGTGGGAGAATTTGAGAAGAACGAGTTGATATTCTGAAATAAGTTTATGAGGCTGAGGAAGGAGTTAGCGAGATATAATTTGAATAGTTCTTGAATGTTAAGGATGTCAGAGGGGCTAACATTGTTGCTGTGGATGGTCATGCACGTATGCCACTTTCAGACGAAAAATGTATGGCGGTCATTAGAGAGGAAGATATGTATCAGACGGTAGAGGTAACAAAAACCTTTAGAGCCCCTGGTTTGTGTGGATTTACGATTTACAGCATAAAGAGCGGCGGAAGATCAGGTCGAGGCTACAATTTGTTTTCTCTGTCGGGCATGAAGTAGATTTAGTGGCGCCATGCTTACGTTGTTCAGAGGTATACAAGCAAAGGAGAAGAAAAGGAATGAAGTTAATCAAGATGTAATAGTTCGTTGTACGAGGTTCGTACGTTTACGGGTGAGTGCTGATCACGAGGATTTGAGTCGGTAAGGATAGTGCATTTAGTGGAGATCGGTGTAGTTTTAGAAGTGGAAGAAGGAGAGCAGATTGGATTTTTTATAAGACCCAAGCCAGTGAGAAGCACCATGCGTAGGGTAAAGGATTCGATCTGATCCTAAATGAATCTTGAAAAGGTCTATGACAGGGTCGACATGAAGGCGTTGTGATGGGTGTTTTATTTATATGGAGAGTGCAAAAATTTGTTAATGGAGGTCCAGTGTTGCTATGTCAGCAGCAAAACATGTGCAGAACAGAGAGAGAAGTAAGAGCTTGGTTTCCAGTAAGAGTGGTCAAAACAAAAGTTACCTCATGCCTTCCGGGCTGCTGATCCTCTATATGGGTAAATCGGTCAGGGCGGTGAATTATAATTTGTTCTGATGTGTATAAGAGGAGGAAGATGCGAGTTCGTGTGGAAAAAATCAAAGTAGAGAGATTAGCGACGAAGGACGAAGCTAACGGATCAGTGTCCTCCTGAATGGAAATTTTATATGAGATGATCAGTTTCCTAACTACCCGGGCTCTTGATGAAGAACGAACTCATGGTAACCGGTGTGAAATCTTGAGTGAAAATTGGGTGTCAAGCGTCGGGTGCACTGAAGGCCGTAATGAGCTACATAAGTATGGGTATGTAAATTAAAAGATGGTTGAATGAGGGAGGAGACGTCACAATATTCTCTACGGAGCTGACATGTGGAGATCGAGAGTGGAATAGGGTAGGTGGTAGAAAGATTTTGTGAACAAATGTTTAGTTAGCTGAGGGATAAGACGTCACCAATTATGTTCTATTTTTTAAAGGGATTTTAAGGAAATTAAAAGACATAGGGAAATGACGTGTTTTACGGTAGTTCCCACGTATGGCGAGGATGGACGATGAGAGATTGGTGAAAAGATTGATGATAGCAGAGATGTGTGATCGTCGACCTAAAAGAAGACCGAGGTAATGGATTGCCCGAACCAGGCTTAGGGAAGGAGAGACATCTATGTGGAGGTAACCAAAGAGCATGCAATGGAGAGGAGTGAGTTGAGAAGGATTCCGAATGGATGAGTCGTGACACAGTCTGATAGCAATTCCCGACCTCGGCGTCTCGTTAGGAAACTGGATGAACGAAGAAGGGGGAGGGCCAGGAAAGTATGGCGCAGAAGTGGTAAGCCAGTGCAACTATCGTTTTTTTCCGATGGCACTGATCTCGGACATCACGCATGACCCGAAGTGTGTGTTGCAGGATTCTAGATTGACCGTATGGCGTTATACAAGTTTCTTTTGCTCTGTGATTTATTGCTGGGGATGAGTGTGGGGTGCGTCATGTCGTCGGCAATCCCATTTTTGGGATTCGGCCTGACGTTTGTAACTATATCTGACTGTTTGGACTATGCGTCATGTAATGAGTCTCAGATATAGTCCTACTCTGTAATCAATCTTTGTGTACGAGTGACGTGTGAAGGTGATTTGATTTATTATGTACATATTCACCTACCAGTAACAAAAGACGCTCTCGACAACCTCTGCATATCTTTCAAAAAATTATCGGTGCTCTTGAATGGTTATGGAGATCATATATTGGAAATATGTTTGAATTCAAAACTCCAATGTCAGAAATCGATTTGATTGTCTGCCCAAGGATCTATTCAGCCGTTTTTCTGTAAACTTCATTTGTCTATTTATCCGCTTATGTAGAGCGGGAACTCTTAGTTCTTGATTCTTATTGCACTATATTAAGATGGTTTGTACGATCGTCGTGCTGACAATCACTGGTGTTATCTTTCTAAACTAATCGACGGGGGGGGGACAAATTCGGATATACCGGAACTGATGGATGAAATCGTTGAAATATTGAGTGCGCAGACACTTCATAAAGTTGTTAACATTTTAAACGCTTCATACAATCAACAGCATATGATCTTTCAAACCTTGAATCAATAGATCAGATTGGAAAGGGGTGAACTTGACACGTCTTAATGCTTCAGAAGGAGAAAAATTAAATTTAAGATTTTTAGGTTGCAGATTGCAACTTCACTACGATTTTTTTCTTACATGCTCATTTCTGTTGTGACCTTGCTTAGCAGTTTCCTAATATAGTAAATTGTCGTTGGTGGGCCCAACACCCCAAAACCAGCAGTCGAGCGGCCTGAGGTCAGGGCTTTGAGCTGGCCTAAGCTAGTTCGTCCAACGGCTGGATTACTGGTTCCTATTTTTTTTTCGATAAAAAGCGAGACACTCGTTGAAGCCGTGAGCAGGAGTACCATCATGTAAGGTCTGTTCTACCAGATAAGCAGTGTTAAATTATCAGATGAATGAATGTTAACCTCATGTGAAACTGCCCGTATCAACATTTGTCGTTTTGTAGATTTCAGGATTTCGTTATTGGCACGTTTATTTGATGGGGTTGGATTTTTGTTGTGATTTGCGATTATATATATTCTTGATAATAAGATAGTCACATGTTCTTATCACAGTCATGTACATTGTGGCTGCTTGGATTTTCCTGAGACGTCCGATGATCAATCGTTTGTTTGAATAATTTTCACTTGACATCAAAAAGGTCAGGCGTATCGGAAGTAATATGATCGTCGTGCGATCGTCGTGCGAAGTTTATAAAAAAATAACAGGAATATTATTGTAATGAACTTTTTCCATGGGAATCAAGGAGGTGGTAAGGGGCGTATGGATGAAATAGCGTTTCATACCTTATTTGAATGGCCCTCATTGAAGTTGGACATCGTAGTCCAGCCAACTCGTATTCTATCACTTCGCGCATGCTCGTCGTAACAACAAGTCCTCGAACATAACGGGCTTGTATATCATTTCAACTCTTCATTTCTCCAGATATTTTATCTTATTTTCATCCACGCGCGTTACAAAAAATTATTTGCTATGCATTCATTGTAAGTCATGATGAAATCGATTGGCAAATGTGTTTGAGAATGTGAGAGGTGATGTAATAAATGCACCAAATGAATTTTACATAATCTGTTGTAGAACTATTATGATTGTATAAATCCAGCCTCGTTTGAAGCATTGTATTAAACAAATCTTTCAACAACTCTCTGTAGGAATTTTTCATCAACATGCGGTAAGAGGCACAATGACCGTTGGTGGAGAGATTCATCGGTCAAACATTTATGGATGCCAAACATTATTGGGCACAGGCTCTCGAGAGTCACTCTCATCAGCTCACGCAAGTGGTGGTCAAATGCACACGCTTGAACCACTTGATTTGTCTCTTCTCTACCACAGCATTTCCTATAAATAACGATGTCCAAACAGGTATCACACCAAACGCAGTTCTATGTTCGATTATATCAGCCTCATCATTGCCCTATCATTTCGGGAATTTCCATAAAATTTGTCAAAGAAGCTCTGATCAGATCCAATCGCACACCTGTGATGTTAAAGGTTGTGTCTCTTATAGTTCTTCTGTAGAAATGCTTTGAGAGTAATAGAGTCGTCGTACCGTGCATGGAATGCTGAGGTGCCCCCACTCACTTCGCCGTAGGGTGGTGTCGTGTCATTGATGACTTTTACTTGCTATCATATTAGCTGACACGGAATTGCGCTGTCGATGACATTGGTGCCTTGTGCACATAAATTGGTACTCAGCAGGTCAGTGTGGAGGGAGGGTGGATTGGCATGGGAAATTAGACGAAAACGTCAATAATCCATGCTGTAGCAATACTGACGCTGGAGCGCAGTTTTTGTTCTAAAACAAAGATTGATTCAGCAATTGTGGGAGATATTTTTTTTGTTCATGAACTTCCATGCGTTGTTATAATTCAAAAAGGAGATGAGATAAATCATATTGAGTGAATTAAATATTATTTTTACTTATTCGGCAAGGTATCTGGTGTCCGGATAAATACAATGAATCAATCGACCTTCCTTTGTTAGACGCGCATTATGTTGACCATCAGTGCCGGACGCCTATTATGTTGACTATCAGTGCCGCCATATCAAATGCCACAATTGCATGATTTGGACACGTATTACACACAAATTGAATGGAATTTTGTGCATCAGTTTGCTCGTCGTACTTGAAAACTAGCATCGTTATTCATGCTTTGGTCAACGACTCAATGACAAATGTATATAACCGATGGCATAGTTGGCAAGGTTGTTACAAGGTTTACGACCAATGCATGACTTAGTGATAGGCTGAGGTCGATGTTCGCTCAGCCGCAGGTCGACTGTTATTCCTACCTTGCTTTTTAACTAATTAGTTCCATACATCGGTGGCCAACATAGCGTGCTGCTATTCCGTCCTCGTCCGCGGCTTTTTGCCGTGCGGCAGTATCCCTGCCAATACACGGCAGGTTCGACATTACCATAAAGACCGCCAGGGGCTAATGGCATCAGTGGAGGGGTTGACATCGGTGGCGACTCCACGCGGGGAAGCACTGTTCCGAGAATGTATTGGCCTGTACTTGTGCGATAATGACAATCCATGTGCGTAAGTTTGGTGAGGTCGCATATAAGAAGATGTGTTATTGCTTAGATATGTGAATTCCTTTCAAACAAACATTGAATCGTTGTGAAGATCACTGAAATCAACGCAATGTACACTCAATATTTTGAGATATGATGTGGTTGGATATTTTCCTTAAAATAAGTGAAATCCAGTCGAGTTTATTTCAATTTTTACTGTGTGTACAATTCAATGAGTACCTGTCAAAAATCTTCTATGTTCGATCCCAAAAGAGAATAATCGAGCCCGATGGTGAACCAAAGGGGGAAATGAGAAAAATAAATTTCGATATCGAATTAACCAGCAAGAAAATTCATGGGTCCAATGTGTTTAACGATGAGATACCTGCTATCTGCCTTGGCAGCGGAACTTTATACAATGGTTAGTTAATGAGGATCATATATTGTTCTTCTACCAAATGTTACTTGTATATTGCCTTGCTTTTATACACATACACAATTATCAAGACTATTTCTGCTGTAGTCACTGAACATTTTTTAAAAATCATATCTGGAGATGGACTTTCAGGTTTTTATCACTGTATAGTTCATTTCTAAGATCATTGTAAGTTCAGGATCTCTGTATATGATGTGTATTGTTGTCTTCCCTTGTTCGTTCATAATCAGGCCGAAAAAATGAGTGAATAGTTGGATACGTTAGGTCATCTGACATCGATTGAAAGAAATTAGCCTTTGTTCCAGAGATTGAAACTATGAATGGGCTTCCGGACATCACACATTGTATCGATTATCATTGATCCATTTGGTATTTTCCTGATGTCGCAGTTACGTATTTTGTTTTGATTCAGTGATCTGATCACAACTGTCAATGTTTGGCTGAATTCCTAACACATTTTAACATGCAATTACAATATTAAAAAAAAAACTTTACTGCAAACTAATTGTGACGGTACGCGCAGAAATCCTCATACTGTAACGCAAATTGACCTACTTGACAGCGGGGGAAGGCCAAGTAGTTTACCATTCAGAACATCCATCACGATTTTTCTAAGTATCATTTGATGAAAATATTGGCCAAAATTGTGACACGTTGTCTCTCGCTAGACTCTTTTTCAACGTTTCGAATGATACTCATAACTGCATCAGATATCAAGTGAAATGTCAGGTAAGGGACTGAACATTATTTCTGCAATTTCTTGTATAGGAAACATATGTACTATCGGGTACAATGAAAGAGACCCTATTTCTAATTTCACGTTTTGTTTACGGCATCAGAGCACCGAGAGTTTGTTTTATGGTATGTAGTTACACATTTGCCATTCCTCCAGGCGTTTAGCTGTAAACATACAATCATAAAACTCACATAATTACATACAATTTGATGAAAATGAAGTTTGAATAATACGCGAAATCCAAAAAAAGGTCTCTATTATTGTTACCGATAGTACCACAAATTGGGCATCTATTCATTGCAAGAATCCTACTTTTATTTATGAAACAACGCATTCAGCATTTTTTCCACGACAAAATCCCCACGCATGCAGTTTGACTATTTTTGAACGCACAAAAATGGTATTTCCTGTTTTAAATTGGCATAAACGATCGCTTGGACCCGGTCCGTCTACAGGATGTGTCATTTCTGAACATATAATTTGAGAATGAACTTGCATTCACAAATGCCGTGAATCGCACCGAACACGTCAATGATTACGGTTGCAGAGGGGAAATTTGATACTATAACACTTACAAGCCTCTACTGGAGTCCTTCCAGCAACCAATTTGAAGTTGAAGAATAATACATTATTTTACATCCAATTTCATGATTTGTAGGGAATCAAATAATCAACATTGGATTGTTTTGCAATTAGATAACAAGAAGCCAGTCAGTATGTAAATATGACGGCAATGTGTTTTTTTCTTCAGGTTGTGATGGAAGTGTGGGTAAATCTTTGAGCGCGAGTGATTCAATGGGAAGAACGCCTCCTAGAGAGGTTGAGGCGATCGCATTTGCAGTGCTCATGTCACGAAAAAAAAGATGTTAGGTTATCAAATAGCGTTTATGTTTGAATATTATTTCCCTTATATGTTGCCAGCTATTTATGCGAACAATACGGGACTGAAATCACGCAGAAACTTTTCTGAACATCGTGCAGTTGAGTTCATGAGACATCCCTAACCCATCTGCATTTTCAGTTTCAGGAAGCCATTTACGAAACCCTAGACTCGAGTTCGGCTGCTCGAGTAGATGATCGTGCCGACATTATCGCGAGAAAAGAAGTCCGAGACGCTGTTATCGGAGGGATATTGGACACAAAATCTCTGCTGGAGAGCACGTGCCTGGGGAAAAGAAATTCGGCCATTCCGGACGATCAGGAAGGATCCTGCGGCATTAAGTACACTACTGATAAGGCACGGAATTGCTTCCTATTTGGTCTGTGAACGCCTCAAAATTTTCAGAGAACCAATGCAACAAATAATTGAATATTGATGAAGAAGAAAACGTAAATTTAAATTTGAATTGATGGACAGTATTTCATAAGATGGCTCACGGACCGCTAGCAACGGGTATGTGTCGGCCAAGGAAAAAGTCAGTGAGCTACTGTAACATTAAGAGTACCCCAGGGCAGTGTTCTTGGGCTCCTACTCTTTATAATCTATATAAATGATCTCGGCACCAACATCGTTAGCAATTTATCAAAATTTGCTGACGACACAACTCTGCCACAAAGTGGACTGTAAACAAGATCGCATACCTCTCCGAAAGAATCCTAATAAACTAGTGGACTAGTCTGATTAGTTACCAATAAACTTTAATATTGAAAAATGCATCGTTATACACATCGGATCACAAAATCGAAATTCTGTTTATATACTGGCAGACCAGCATATGACTGAAGAAGACCGACCAGCTACGGACCTATGAAATATTATTCATCATAGATTTCATGTGGAAAAAACAATTGGAAGCAAGTTACAAGAAAGCCAATAGATTAAATAGCTGTATGTCAAAAAACTTCCACTACAACTCCAGAGACATTTTGCTTCTGTTGTATACTTCACTCGCCAGGCCTGTAATGTAATTTGAGCTAAAATTTTGGTCCCCTCTCATAAGAGGGGATATAAACAAAATGGAACGTGTTCAGTACCATGCAACAAAAATGATTCCGGAACTAAGAAATTAGATATATCCACAAAGACTCGACGAACCTAAACAGATATCACTTTAAAGAAGACAACTTAGAGGTCAGTTAATTGATCTTTCCGTGAGGGGCTAATTGACCGAGATTATAACCCAAGGAACAGAAATAATGGTCAAAAACTGCAGCTCAAACCATTCAGAAAATCGATGACAGAGAACCTCTTTCCATTCGACATACCAACAATTTGGAGCCGTTTATCACATCATATGGTTAGCAGTGATGACCTAAAAACATTTACAAATTGCCTCAACAAGCATTGGGAAGTTAATCCATTCCTTTACTATAAATATGTGACGTTGGGACTATTGACGCCAATGTGGAAGCAACCGCCGTTGGACAAGCATTCATTATCCGTTAGACCTTGAACGATGGGCACCTCAGCTAGGCTGGGCTAGTTGCACTACAAATTCAATTTTGGAGTACGTCTAGAAATGACTTTTCAGCCCGTCTCAGGTCCGCCAATACAACTACTACTACTAGTTTGGCCTGCAATACTCTTCTTAGTTGCTGTCGATAAATGTTTCCACTCACAGGTTCTGAACGGAGGTGTTGAATACGAGATATTTTATGATGAAAATCCAGATCTCGAAATAAAAACAAATTCCAAATATTGCATTATCCCATTCTCGATGTAACCATTGAGCAAAGGAGTGTTGTGATAAGAAATTGGGTGCCAGAAGTGGAGTTATCTATTTGAATAGTGTTTACTTATTGATCATAAACGACATTTTTATAGTGATCCAAATAAAAGCAGACAGCGTATTATGCACCATATCGAATTTAATAGTTCATGTTCAGATAATAACAATGAACTATCGAGCGAACAAGGTTTATTAAATCCACCAAGCATTGCATATACCGTGCATGGCAAGTTGGCGGAACTCTAAACTGGAATCTAATGGCTGCGGTATCCTACTGTGGTGGGATCTCAATTCGCCTCACTCCTACGCGGCCCACCGAAATTCACTTTACCGTTTCCTACAATAAAACAAAAACAGAGCGAAATATCACAATGGATTCCCTTTATGAGCTTTCATGAACCGCAGACTTCTAGTAATAAGCTTTTATTCTGCGATTTTGATGCTTTATTTTTAACAGCGTAATTCAATTTGAAAGCAAGGACTCAAGAAGCGCAACGGAGTTGGAAAGTTATGGATTCTCGCTAGATCGAATGCCATCTGTTGGCGGAGTATCGAGAATTAGACTTCGAAATTTCGATCCAAAGTCATAAAATATAATCGCGAGTAAAATATTAATTTAATAAGATGCGCAGCACTAGCAATCCATAAACAATGAGTTATCGAATTATTATTATTACACAGCTAATATACGCAATACATTTCCACTTTCAACTTGATTACTATTTTCGTTTCCGATTTCATGAATTTAAAGCTATGACAATCATCTACTAGGTTCATTATGAACTGCCTTGAACATTTTGCTTACATTTGATGATGTTGTACTTCACTCGGTATCTGTGTTAATAAGAAACAAGTCGACCAGGGGTCATGTCATATTTACTCCGTCTCTGTCACGCAGTAAGCAGTACTGCATTCTTGCATAAGCTGACATGCTAATTATTTAATTATCTTGGTTCATTAATCAATGAATGGAAGTTCCACTTGCAGACTTCAGTCATAAAGTGTATTCATCGATATATATGGAGAGTTGAATGGTGTGGCATCAAATCCTGGACTGCATAAGCGTCAGATGATTGTGTTGGCATCTCCACTGGAATAGAAGCGTCCCCGGGCAAGTTACCTTATCAATGCAGGAAGATCACTAATCGGTTATTAAGCCTGCTGTGTGCGTGTGACATTAAAAACTCAACTCGTATGAATGAAGAATTCAGGTATTTAGTAATTAAGAAACATTATTTCATGTAAGACGCGGAGAAAATCATGTGCATGGTAGGGTAGAAGTTTGAATACACACACGGCCTCAAAACAATTTTAACAGGAATAACATGAGGGAAGGAGTCGTAGCTATTTAGCGCGTTGGTTGAGTGGACATCGTCACATCTGTAGTGATTTTCTTCTGTTTGTCGGATTGTGTGCGCAAACCTTTAAAGTAACCGCGGCTTTTTTATTGGGAGGGTGGGCCCATCCTTTCACTCTGATCGCATCATAACATGTTACTCTCCTGCAAAGAAGGAAACGCATGTATGCATAAACATGCAACTCAATACATGCCAAAATCTTAGTCGATACGAGTCATATTTGGGAACAAGAAACATGAATCAGCGGATGCTAATTCAAAAGATTCTGAAGAGTTCTGAATTTTACATTTTATGTAATTCTTACCATGAAAGATTATTTTTCTGCGATATTTAACCTGCGAAAGATAAATCAGAAGAAATAACTAAAGAAACTGGTCCGTAAGTCATATCTACAGGAACTTATTAAATATTTATCTTAGAAGTCATACGATTCTGACGAGTTCTGGATTTTACTTTTTTTTTAATTCTCTACATGCAAGAGTATTTTTTCTGCAATACTTAACATGTATAGATGTATAGACATACAGCCGTTTCTCCCTAGTTAGGGGGGTGGCTAAGTTAGGCAGACACAGAAGAGGGAGGAGCCCAATCTCCCCGCCACAAGACCGCCGTGTCCCTGCCGAGGCTCGAACTCGCGACATGCAGCACCAGAGGCTGACACTGCAGTCGGATACGCTAACCACTCGGCCGCGGCGGCCTCTAGTCGGATACGCTAGCCACTCGGCCGCGGCGGCCTCTAGTCGGATACGCTAGCCACTCAGCCGGGGAATATAATTGCAATTGAAATATAAAACTCCAGAAGACAGTTCCTGGATCTATTCATACTCGACGACGAGTTCCATATGATTCTATATACATTCAATTATAGACCTTGGGAACATATTTGCAATAAAAATATAAAACTCCACTGACAATTCTCTGATCTTTACATACTCGTCGACGATTTGTATTTGATCATATACGTATTTTCTTGACGGCTGCAAATAAGAAAATGTTTGCTAAATATTCCACAGAACAAGTATACGTTTAACTCTCGTATCCCGTTAACATTGTAGCAGTCGTGCAAGAAAGCCGTCAAGGTTGAGACAAAGGTAAGTAATAACAGTTGGAGGCATCACATCATCCCTAGATGAAAGTGAGAAAAAAATGAACACAATTCTATGGACGTATAATTCCGTTTCTTGGCTACCAACAAACTAGCCTCCATTGCCTGCCTCCATTGTTTGAGGGAAGCTGTTTAGGGAAACTTAGTATTCTCGAGAAATAGAATGAAAATTGAGGAGCCATGGCATTGTTCGTGGTTCGATGACCTACTTCCGCACCCCAATAGAGGCTGCGGTTAAAGGCGGTGTTCCGTAAGTTATGCTAAGTTTTACGTTTTTCGCAAATGAACACAACTAACAGCAAAAAACATGTAGTGGTTTCCGTGTCGTCGGGCTGGACAAAACAAAAAATCAATACTGTTCAGGGAAAAACGTTAAATTTAGTGCACTTGATTAATAAATCGCTAATCAATTTTAATTCGGATCGTCCTATACCCTGCAATAACTTGAGCTTAGGTGAAAATTAAACTATTCTACGGAGTTGTACAAAATGACTCATTATCCCTGAGAGTTTGTATTACTTATTACACACACGCATTACATCGGCACCATCATTCGAACACTGGCTGATAAGCCACTATACACAGTGGAAACTACAGAATAAAGCGATCATTCATGCAATGTTGTATGAGAGGATACTTTAATGACAACGTTGCATTGGATGGTTGAAGGAATGACCAGCTCGTCTCGCCAGCTTCACGGATCGCGCTGCGCCTTCGATGTTTGTTTTCAGAATACTGATTTCTTTTCTAATTAAATATGCACAAATCATTGGTAAGAATACATATTCACATCATATACAGATTAAATATGTGGATTGAATTTCATTTTAACCGCGAATGATTAAGAGTTTGCCTTCAATTGGCAATGATCATCACACCAATGACTATATGGCTGGGCATAGAGATCGGGGTTATTGTGCAAGCAATTTTCACCTGACAGCGCGTGAATCGTGAAACATTACTGTATTATTAAGAGCCCAACCTAGTTCACCAAGTAGAAGTAACACGAATAAATCCCTGGATTTGCCTCTCTCGCTGTATATGTATAT
>SDVV010015142.1:0-14607 GCA_016164225.1 Gammarus roeselii
ATAACTGAGCTCTAAATAAATCATTGGAATATTTGCAGGCATGGAGATGTCACGTTTTTCAGCCCATCGTCTAAGGATATATAGCATACATGTAATTATATCATTGCTGATTATATTCTATTTATTCGATCTACAAATAATCTCGTACATATATAACCATGTCACATGCGATGTGACATTTGGTCATAATATGACTGCGTATATATCAAACGAAAAGAAAACCATGACCAATATCGTAGATATAAATAAAACAATTGCAAAAAATAACAAGAAACTGATTGAATCTACGCCACGTGTAAATTGATCAACAGCGAACGGCGTAGAAATGATACCGAGGTTGAAAAATTAATCATGAACGTGTCCGGAAATCAACATTCGTGCAAGCGGGAACTGTGTGGAGTTTTAACCTTTAATACTGCTTGTAAATTATTATGTGACTGTTAGATTTATTATCAATAAAAATTATCTTATAAATGTATGTTATTAGTACCCTTGAACATTCAGAGGACTAGCATTGAAAATGCATACATGCAACATGTCAGACAACGGAATTGCAATACAGTATTCCCAGCATTGAAATGCAAATATCTATATGTAAATAAAAATATATAACCTACTAACAAACTTTTGACATATATAAGCATTCCGTTCATCCGAATGAGCACTCTGTTCCCTACGCGCTGCCTGCCTTCTGCTCGCTGACTATAGATTGTACGTTTTGCGATGCTGACTCCGGTCAACCCCTGCCCCACCGCTCGAATGACTTTGGTACTTTTATCTACTGCTGTGGTCAAAACATACCAGCCTAACCCATCTTGCTGTGACGTAATAAAGATCAATACGGTCTATGCCGTGCTAATTGTTCGTGATGATCTTTTTGCGTTCTTTGAACGAACAAAATTTGATAAGAACTCATTTACCGTAATTGATCGAAAGTGAACAGACTCTGGATGCATTAGGGCTGTCGTGTGAATTTGCTGCAGTTTTGCCTGTCTCTGTGTACCACAGTGGACTCGTCCCTCACCACTCAGTGCATGCTGCAGTCTCGCCAGTGTCTGTGTACCACAGTGGACTCGTCCCTTACCTATCAGTGCCCGCTGCAGTCTCACCAGTGTCTGTGTACCACAGTGGACTCATCCCTCACCTGTCAGTCCCCGTTGCAGTCTCACCAGTGTCTGTGTACCACAGTGGACCTGTCCCTCACCTGCCAGTGCTCGCTGTAGTCTCGCCAGTGTCTGCCTGTCCGGCGCACTGGCGAGGTGGCCCCCGAAGGCGTGACAGCTGCGACGAGCATTGGTCCAGTCTGTCGCCGTGGACGGCCGAGCGACAAACAGGCAGCTGGTGCCGAGGCTGGCAGTGGAGTCAGACCCAGGCCACGGTATCCAACCAATGGGGCACCCGCTAGACAATTCTTAAGGACATAGTAAATTAATATTAAAAATTATATTCACAGCAAGGATCTCTGCTTTTCCGTTATTTGCAAAATTTGGATCAGCTTCCTAGAAGAAAAAAACACTCTAATTCACTGACTTTCCAGTGAGAGTAATTTGCCCGTCTCATATTTTGGCGCATCTCTGTTCTATTCTTTTAGAAATTAATGCGTATTCCGATCGCTTGCACCACCTCCTTGATTCTGATCCTATTTTGGACGCTTCCTCAATATTACACGATGTGCGAGTGGAAGACTAGCGGTGTCATGAATAGGCAGCGATCATGTTAAGCTGACATAATAAACATTTACTGCATGGATCAATCTGGTGCATCCTTTCACGTAGGCATTATAAAGCTCCATGTCTGATCAGGCGTCGGTCCGCCGCAGCCAGGGGCAGGTGCATGCACCAGGCACCCGTCATGCCCTAATTGGACCTTGATGTTCCACGGGATTGCAACTCCAAAGAGTGCTTTTCACGAGGAAGGTTTCTTCGAAGGTCATTCTTCGGCTATAATGCATTATCTTCGCTAACTATGAAGCCTAGTGGAAACAAAGTAGTAGATATACCAACAAATATACTGTATAATGTTCCCTCGATTGATAACAAATTGCTATCCCAAATTCCACGCCTTCCCTTGATGGACTGTTTTGGTAATGAAGGTGCTACTCACCCTGCAATGCTGATTTGGTTTCGCATTTGGGCTCCTCCAGGAGGTAGCTTGGCTCGGCTGAGCACACAAAGCGGCTCTCGAAGGAACACTGCACCGGCACGGCCCCAAAGCCCAGGCTGCTGTCTAGAAGGGCGCAGTGCGCCCCGGGTGAGAAGGAGAAGCTTTCTGCCCATACCAATGGATGAACAGGACCGTTGCCCTTCCACTGCCACTTTTGGTCTGTTTTGGAGTCACTGGTTTCCATTATGGACACCCACAGTTGTAGAACTCCTACAGGAAAAGAGAGGCACTGAGTTTTCACGTATACCGAAAATTTCCGTGAAATGGTTCAAACAGATTACACAACATATCCCAACTAATAAATATGTATATCAAAAATTGCTCTAGTTGCAAATTTGACAATGAAATCAGAGAGACTGTGTGGTATGCCAGTAATGGTAGATCAAAAACAACCAGGCAAACGAACAATCTTGAGTAATTCCATGACCATTAGATGGAGGCCTCCGTTGAACTTGATCGTAAATTCACAAATCCGGTTTCTCTTTACCCCGAGATACCAGCCCAGCCAAGAGGGTGGGGACGAAACTGTTAATGATTGTAATGCCAAAAGAAAGCATTGGTGTTGTAAGCTAAATGTTATTCAGTTGATCATACGTGGATACACATTGTTGTGGCGCAGTTACATCAACAAAGAGGCTGCTTATCAAGATTTGGAACGTTCCACTGACAAGCTATTTGTGTATGTTTACATTTATGTACAGATTTAAGATGGAAAGAACACTGTGTGTGTGCGTTGAATTATTTTTCTTATTGTTTATGCTCGTTTTACCGTTCTTACACGGTGACTATTTCCTCAATTACGCGCTGTGGTAACCTAAATTTGAATGTTTAGTCCAATTTAATGTAAGATTTCCATTCATTCATTCATTCAGCTGTGGATACAACGGCGAGGTTTCTTTCTGAAACTTATCTCCACAGGCAAGAAGAACCAGATTGAGAGAACTAACTCATGCTCGTGTCAACTTCATAATTGGAACAACCGGTGTACCGACTTACAATTTTTCCGAACCAGCGTAATTTGTTTGAGAAACAGCAGAAAAGGGCAATCATCAGTCACAAATGCAAGGACTCACCTCTAAGCCTCCAGGTATTGAGATAAGCCTTGAAGTGGTCCCAGGTCTGACTGTTGCTGAAAGAGGCCAGCGCCCCGGTCCTGACCTTCGTGCAGGTGGTCTCGGCCAGGTCCCGGGAGGCCTTGCTGGCAGACACGAAGTAGCAGGTGCCGGCCACGTAGTGGAAGTTGACTGGGCAGGGAGGCTCTTGGACCCGTTGGGTGACGGCAGCTGAGACGAATAGAGCCAACAGTATCATCTACACCCTTTTTGACATCACATTAAATGTTTACGAACACTTCAGGAGGTTATCGAAGACTTTAGCAATTCAACCGGAAAAATGATTGCAATAAACCAATTATCTCATTTTTGTTGATAAAACTGATTCACAACGAGCTTATTCCTGTGTATAATACAACTTGATTTGTTCAATAAAGAGAGTATACGCTATCATCTGCCCTTGCATTCGGCCGCTCTAAAGCTGAAGAATTAACATTGTACAGTTTATTTCACAACTTCAAATTATGTTTATAATTATAATAATTGATAACCCTCATATAAGCTGAAAAAGGTATTAGTAAATAATTGTAACAAGATCATGAATAATGCATTTATCTTCCTGTTAAATAGTTATCGTAGCAAGTTTACCCGTTCATGTGGCGTAACATACATAATCTTATAACATTATCATATGTATGCAATAAGAATAATCGATCAGTCTATAGTACTGCAGGCAAGCCAAGTGTCACCGGGCTGTAGCTGAGGGCGCCTGCATATGTAAGCAAAATGTCACCTGGCTGCGGCTGAGGGCGCCTGCAAATGTACTGCAGCTTGGTGTGACAGGGTACAGGCAGGCCCAGCAGGCTGCCGTTGGATTGAAGGCTCAGGCAGGTCTCCAAGTCACGACCCCCGACCTCCTGGGAAGAGGTGGGGAAGAATTGTATGTGGTCGGGATTTACTCTAGCGCTTTCTTTTAACCCAGCTATTTTGAAATAACTTCATTATATTCGTTTTAGACATCGATCAAAATGATCAAACAAGAACTATACTACCCTGACTGGACCTATTTTTTGTGTAGTTGCATTATTAAAAGACATTTTACCTTATTTTATGGTTAAGTGAGCGACGCCATCTTGGAGTGAAAAACATGGGGGTTTTGTTGCTCACTGAGTCGTACGAGTCTCTATGTTTCTATAACTAACTATCTTAGTTCCCTAACCTATAGTTGGTTAGTCTACAACTATCATTACGTCATCGTATTTATATTCTAGTAGGAAAACGTCTTAATCTAAAATTTAGCGTCCCATTGCTGGTATTCTTCTGGTTGGTAACTTCTCGACCTGTTTTTTGGGGCACTTTTACTCCATACATCCGCAAAAATCAACTGCCCAATTTCTCTCAGGGTGGGAGAAAAAGAGCATGACAATCCCATCCGGCAGTTGCCATGTGCTTCATTTATCCTTAGACCAACCAAAAAGCTTACTGACATATGTACTTGACTAATGTATTAATATAATTTATATTATATCACATGAAGTGATTTATCATCGATCATTACTTATATGTTCTACTTCATTCGCATTGACATGTATTACTTCAATCTTATTTATTTACACGTCTAGTATGATTCGAGAGGAAGAAATCGAACACAGCGGCTGGCAAACCGGAGAGGAAGGGACAAGGCGAGAGAGGGGTTGAGGGTCGGGTGTGGTCCCAAGCCTCTCAACTGGCCAGGCATGCCTGAAAACCGCTGGACTCATTTATACGAATAGAATGCCTTAATTGGCAGGGTATGAAAAATGTTTCCCATACACTCCCACCCAAGAAGAAGGTGTACTGGCACTTATTGTAGTTGAGTGGCAATACGCCGACGAGCGGTCAAGGCTGCCCTCCGAGTTCGTCGGGCAGCGTTTGCCTCGTTTGCACCTGTGGGAATTGAAATGTCCCTGGTGCCGTTGACGGTGGAATGCGCTTCGTTTCCACGCTCGGTGCTTAATTGATGTGGCGACGTTGAGTCTTGACTTTGCGACTCTGGTGGACTCTCAATGGATTCTACCGCTTGCACCTCTAGTGGGTACAGCAGAGTCCCCTGTTGACTGATGGTGCATCCACGAGTTTTGAGTTTCACGCTTCTCACGTGACCGTCTCTACCTGCGTGGGTCTCGATGATCCTTCCCAGACTTCATAACAGCCTGGGGCCCTCGTCGTGGATCTGAACTATGTCACCCACCTTCGGTGCAACAAATTCCCTGGCATCCACGGCATGATTCCACAGTATGGTTAGGTATTCTTTTCTAAGCCTTGTCTGGAAACGATGCAGAATCTTCTGGACATTCCTTTGACGTCGTGTTAGAAGCTCTGCTGTAAACATGGAGGGATCTAGCTCTTCCTCTGGGTCCAGTGTTGCCACTGGCGCGCTGTCCACACGATATCCGAGCATCAGCTGGGATGGCATGAGGGGTTGATAGTCATCAACTGAGTCGGAGATAGAACGATCATTGAGGTCCGCTTCTATCTCGCAGAGTACGGTGTGTAGCTCATCTTCCGTCACCATGGCTCTGTGTAATGTAATCTGTAGACAAAGCTTGAACATCTTCACGATCCTCTCGAAGAAGCCTCCGAACCAAGAGGCCCTGCTAGGGTTGAAATGGCACTTGCATTTGATTTGATTCAGAGTGCTCCGAGCCCTATGATGTTCCTCCCAACTCTGGAGTATTTTCGCGGAGCTCACAAAGCTCGATCCATTGTCACTAATAAACGTTCGGGGACAGGAGCGACGAGCAGAAAACCGTTGAAGAGTTCTCAAGAAGGCTTCTGCAGACAGATCCCTAGCAGCCTCCAAGGGTACTGCCCTGGTGGATGCACACGTGTACAGTGCAATGTACCATTTTTCGATTCGTGTCCCTTCTTTCACATAAAGGGGACCGGCTTAGTCCACACCTGTTACAGCGAATGGATGAGATTGACTCACCCTGTACCCTGGGAGGGGAGGGGTTGGTGGTCCTCGGTAGTGTGTCCCACGTTCTCTTCTGTACTACATGCAATTCCTTATTACTTTCTTGTTTTTTTTGCCTAACCCTGGGGATCCACCATCGTTGACGCAGGCTGGCCACGACGTGATTTATTCCCATGTGGTGCTTGACATTGTGTTCTTCTTCAGTGATCATTTTTGTGATTCTATGTTTGGTAGGTAGCAGAATTGGATACTTCACAGAGTCCTCAATCTCGGCTTCTGTGATCCTGCTCACCACCACTAGCTTGTCAGCCTTGATGCTTAATTTTAACTGCTTCATTAATGGAGTGATACCCTTGGGACCTGGTTTGCGAAAGACTTTCATCTCCTCCGTCAACTCCTCCCTTTGGAGTTCTTTTACAACCCATTCTTCGGCCCATTCCATCTCATTGAGTGTCAATTTTTGTTCTTTATCTTTTTTCTTTGACCTTCTATTGTTCTTACCTTGGTTTCTCACATTCAACTTCAGACACTCAATGAACCTCTTCACCCACCCAAAGGTAGTTATCAATTTTTTGAAAGTGCTACATCTATTGGCTACTGATAGTAGGAAAGACTCTGGGGGTGGAAGCTCTTCCGCACTATTTAGTATCACACTTTGCACCTGTGCAGGAAAGTTTTCCAACTCCTGGAGTTCCGTTATATTTTTTGGTCCGTGCCACCACAGGTGGCTCGACTTGAGCTTCCTCGGGTTGATTCCTCGTGTTATCAAGTCAGCTGGGTTTTGACTTGTATGAACATAATGCCAATTAGCGTTGGGAAGAATTTCTTGATGTCTATCTTCCTGTTTTGCATGTAAGCTTTTAATGAGCCTGATGAGTGTATCCAGCCCAGTGCGACTTGACTATCTGACCACATGTGTATGGCCTCAACATTTACTTCCTTTTCGTAGGCTTCACATACATATATAGTGAGCCTAGCTCCAAGTAGAGCTGCTATCAGCTCTAGTCTGGGAACTGAAAGTGTCTTCTCGGGTGCAATCCGTCCTTTTGCCATCAATAATGTGGACTTACCTTCACTGACTCCGTACAAAGCTGCTCCATATGCTACTGTGGAAGCATCAACAAAGGTGTGTAGTGTCATTGATTTCCCTATCTCAGAGTTGCATTTGACATGTATGTCACCCATATTAGTGAACTCTCCCTTCAATTTTTCCCATTTGGTTGTAATGGCCTCTGGGAGGTTCTCATCCCAATTTATCTTTGACTGACATATTTCCTTCATTAGGAACTTGGCCTTGATGGTGACGGAAGTCATTAATCCAAGAGGATCAAATTGTGAAGCTAATCCTCGGAGAATGATTCTCTTTATTGGTTTTCCTGATTCTAATTCTCTAAGAGCCACCATCAAGGTGTCCTGTACAGTGTCCCATCTGAGTCCTAAAACTGGAACAATGGGCCTGGCATCTGATTCACCTCCTTTCTGTGTCAGTTTCTTTAGTTTTTGGGTCATTGGTAGCCCATTCACGGAGGTTGAGCCCAGAGTCACCCAGAATATTCTTGGATGAACTGTAGAATTCTTGTAGTTCTGACTTTGTTGATGCAGTTACTAATAAATTGCCGACAGCTAGTCACCCCAGTTTGAGTCTCATCGACATCTGAGGGGTAACTCTGGGGCCATGGATGGTCCTGGGTACAAACAATCATTTATACTTACCGCATCATTATGTGGTTTTGCTGAACAATCAAAAAACACCCGCAACGGTGTTGTTGGAGATTCCTTACTCACAGCGTCGTGAGGTTGGTAGTGGCATACATCTGGTGGCTTCTTTCGATGAATCCTCTTTGTTGTTGCTCTTGCATAACACTGTCATAGTGTTTCAACAGTTCAAGTTCTTTCCGCAGACGCTTTAGATTGCTCACCAGCCTTCATTGGGCTAACCGGTAATTGATTGGCAGTGTGGGATGAGCCGCCTTCCATGGCAATCTGGCCACTTACTTGCCCTCTGAAAACAGATGCTGTTGTTGAATTGCTCTAGAGCTGCTTTATCATCCGGGTGTGCTTCTTCACGTGATATCCCTATTGTGTCCAAACGCCACAATAGGTAAACATTCTTTTCTGTTTCTTTGTCTGACACTGCTACCTTAAATGTAGTTATCACATTGATTTGAGTGCTGTCTTGAAATTCCTTTATGGGACCTGACAGTAGGTCTCACAACTTTGAAGATATTATTGTTATTCCTTCGTCCTGTTTTTCAGGGAAAACAAAATCGTAGTATTGATCTGCTCCAATGAGCATATCAACTGGGTAGTGGACTGTATTTTCAAACTTGTCAGCCAAGTTGCGTCCCTTGGCTTTGAGGCGAGTGGCTAGTTCACTGACTCCACTCATGTTAAGCCGTTCACCCAAAGTGTCGACTTCAATCATTTCCAGGGAGATTTTCTCGTGTTTCGACACTTCTATGGTGACATTCTTTATGTCATACAGTTCTTCAGTTCCTTTGCGGTTGAAACCGTCAATTGTCAGGGTGGTGTGTCGACATGTAGTGTCATCATCGCTCAAGATTCCTCCTTTGATGAAGGACCTCTGAGCCCCATGGTCGAACAAGGCTCTCACGAGTTTCATACCATCCTTTATTTTCAAACTAACCGAAGCTGTGGGTAGGGCGGCTGCCTTACCACACCCAGCTGCTAGTGCATTCACTGTAGCTACACTAGTGGGAGTGTTGCCCACAGAACTGGTAGCTGCTGCAGCTGTAGACTTTCATTGCTTCATGCTAGCTTGTCATCACTACGTCGACCTTTGTTTCTCTTGAAGCAGAGTGCACCATGATGTCCGGTGATCTTGCAGTTCTTACAGAATGGTGCCTTCTCATGGCACTCAGCAGAACGGTGACCCGATTTCAGGCATTTGAAGCACAATCTCAACTCTGACACCCGAGTTTTTCTTTCTTCATTTTTTTCACACCTTGTACAGCGATAGAGAGAATGATCTTCAGCACAAGATGTGCATCCTGATGTTCCTACTTGGAAGGATCCCACAGTTGACTAAAGTCCTCGGTTGTTTCCATCAGGTGGTCTGGAATGGTGTCCATCGGAATTTCTCCTTAAACTTTCTTGATAGTTTGGCTTCCGGCCTCCGTTTACCTGTGGCTTGAAGTCAGTCTCACAGTTCTCAAGTCTAGTGATCTCAAACATGAGTGAGTCTTGGAATTCAGCCAGACTCTATGCAGCATCTGTGTTCCTGCTCCTACTGCAGGCTTTCTTGATTCTTGATGGTAGTTTGCTTCAGATCCGGTGAGCTGTTATTGAGGAACAGTGCTTGCAGTCATTGAAGTCTACTCCTGCTGTCTTTAGATGGCAAAGGTTTACTTCCACCTTGTGCCTGTACTCTTGCAGAGATGTAATTGAGTCAGCAGGAGCTGTGCCATCATTTAGACGTGTCCTCCTTATGCGATCTTCGTTCCCATACAGCTCCTTGAGCATTGCAACTGATAGTGGGTAGGACTCATTTGTTGGAGCAAACCCAGCCAGTGTATTTTTTGCAGCGCCTTTTAGCTTGCTTTGCAGGTATTGAAACTTTTCAGAAGGTTCCAGTTCATCATTTTCATGGACGGTTCTGAAACTTTGCCAAAATGAGGTGAACATGAGTATGTTCCCGCTGAAGTCTAGCATCTCTAGAGTAGGTAGCTTGACTCTCACACTTCTGAGGGAAGAATTGTGTACTGATGCAGCAGCCCCACCACTTGGTGCTGGCTGCACTTCAATTCTTAATCTTCTGACCTTTGCTAGGGTGATATTCAAGGGTTCTAATGACTCATTATTTTAATTCTCGAGTTAAAAAATTTCTTCTTGAGGATTGTCATCATCCTCATTAACAACTTCAAGCATCTGCCTATGCAGTGCATGCGCTTTGTCTTAACATATTCCCGCAGTGGTAACATAGCACGTCGGCTTGTCCTGATTTCCTGCCTCAATGAATGGAACATGTTCACAACACATTTAAATTTTATTATTCATCTTTGTGACTTTGCCTCGCAAGCGGGCACGCAAGGTCACCAGTCGCTGAAGTTCTGCGTTTTTATTCATTTTGAATTGTTGACCTTACAACGATCAATAAAATTTCACGGTGAAAATAATCTTATTCATCCTTGTTGAGACTTATCTCAACCCCTTCTCACTAACTTTAAAGGGTGAATTATTATTTTATTGAACAGACAATATTTAATTGTCCATGATCTTATCCTTGGTAACTAATTTTCAAAGTTAAAAACTCTCAGCCAAAACTAACAAGAATAGACTGGCAACAATAACTCCTGTTTTTTGTCAATCACTCCTGCCGCAGTTCTTGAGATTTGTTCACCTGAAAATTATCACCTTCCTTCAGTCATTAATCAATGCAATCCAACTCAAGGACTACTTTGTCCTTTTCAGTTATCTTTGCAAAGTTACTCCTTTGCTATCATGAAACAATGCAATTCAACTCAAGGACTACTTTGTCCTTTCCAGTCAAATTGCAAAGTCACTCCTTTGCTACAAGGGTACAATGCAAAATTTAAACATTTGAGGACCACGTTAGTCCTATAACCTAATTTTACACAACAAAATGCAGCTACTTTAAGAAACCTTACACATTTCACTTTTCACAAATCATTTTTAAATAAGGACTTACATTGTCCCAAATATCCTGCGTCTTCACAAATTGTAACCCTAAATTTCTCAAAACCCTTATGGACACTCTTGCTTTATTCAAGACAATTTTGCATGCCAAGAACATTTCACAGCTTCTTAGCCTCACCCACAATGAATGTCTTTGAATTCAAATTGGGTGATCAATGGCTTTGTTATATCATCCTGGAACGCACAAAATATTTTGAGGGCACACTTATGTCCTATTTAAATATATTCCGCTCAACAGTGATGCTATTCAACTAGTTCTTGGCTTCATCCATCTCAAATTTGACTTTAAATTCAAATCGGATGGTCAATAGCCGTCTTTTTGCAATAACTGAACTACAAATTATCTTGAGGAGCCAACTTTTGTCCAATCTAAACAATTTGTAATCCAGAGTTGCCTTTTCTGTCTAACATTGATCCGGTTCGAAGGACCATTGTGGTTGGGATTGACTCTAGCCCTTTCTTTCAACTCGACTGTTTTGAAATAACTTCATTACATTCGTTTTAGACATCGATCAGAATGATCATACAAGAATAATATTACCCAGACTGGACCTATTTTTTGTGTAGTTGCATTATTAAAAGACTTTTACCTTATATTATGGTTAAGTGAGCGCGGCCATTTCGCAGTGAAAAACAGGGGGGTTTTGTTGCTCACTGAGTCGTAAGAGTCTCTATGTTCCTAAAACGAACTACCTTAATTCCCTAACATCATAGTAGGTTAGTCAAATACTATCACTACGTCACCGTAGTAATATTCTAGTCGGAAAACGACTTAATCTAAAACTTAGCGTCCGATTGCTGGTATCCTCCTGGTTGGTAACTTCTCGACCTGTTTTTGTCGGGCACTTCTACTCCCTACAACCAAAATCAACTGCCAATTTCTCCCGCGGTGGGAGAAACAGAGCACGACAACCCCCTCCTGCAGTTGCCATGTGCTTCATTTATCCTTAGACCAACCAAAAAGCTTACTGACAAATGTACTTGACTAATGCATCAATATCTTTTATATTATATCACATGAAGTGATTTTCCATCGATCATTCTTCAAATGTTTTACATCCTTCTCATTGAAATTTATTAATTCAATCCTATTTATTTACACTTCTTGTATGATTCGAGAGGAAGGAATCGAACACAGCGGTTGACAAACCGGAGATGGAGGGACAAGGAGAGAGAGGAGGTGAGAGTCGATTGTGGTCCCAAGCCTCGCAACTGGCCAGGCATGCTTAGAAGCCGCTGGACACATTCCTATGAACCGCACACACATTTATACGAATAGAATGTCTTAGTTGGCAGGGTATGAGAAATGTTCCCCACAATGTAAACTACTGTGATAATACATCAATAACGCGTCTGTTTGAGTAGGCATAATGACAGCAGGGATGTTGATGAGAACAGTACCGACAAAAAATTCGATCCAGAGGATAAATTCCCTGATTAGGTTAACTTTATTATTTTCCAAGTTTGATTAAAATATGAATAAATCCACTATACGAAATTATTGCAGAAGCTCAATTCAACTATAATATTCTATCCTTTACTTTATTTAGTAAAATAACACTTGATCAAATAGGTGTTCTATTAATCGCAATGGGGTTTACACCCGTCATTTCATGTCGTCGTCAAATCACCATCGATCGCTTCAAGTCGTCGTCAAATTTCCACTCGGCCATTTCAAATCTTTTCCAAATCACCACACGGTCATTAAATTCGTCCCTAGAACGCGAACCTGTCTTTACCAGTCGTCCCCAGATCGCCACCCGGTCATTTCAAGTTGTCCAAAGGTCATTACCGGCTCATTTTGAGTCATCACCAGATCACCACACGGTCTATTCAATTCGTCCCCAAAACACCACTCGATCATATAGAGTCGTCCCCAGATCCCAACTCGATCATATAAAGTCGTCCCCAGATCCCCACTCGATCATATAAAGTCCTCCCCAGATCACCAATCGATCATATTAAGTCGTTCCCAGATCGCCCTCGATCATCTTAAGTCGTCCCCAGATTACCACTCGATCATATAAAATCGTCCTTTGATCACATTTCGATCATATTAAATCGTCTCCAGATCACCACTCGATCATATTAAGTCGTCCCCAGATCGCCACTCGATCATATTAAGATGTCCCCAGATCACCACTCGATCATATAAAGTCGTCCCTAGATCACCACTCGATCGTATTAAGTCGTCCCCAGATCACCACTCGATCATATTAAGTCATCCCCAGATCACCACTCGATCATATAAAGTCGTCCCCAGATCACCACTCGATTATATTTATTCGTCCCCAGATCGCCACTCGATCATATTAAATCGTCCCAAGATCACCACTCGATCATATTAAGTCGTCCCCAGATCGCCACTCGATCATATTAAGTCGTCCCCAGATCACCACTCGATCTTCTAGAGTCGTCCCCAGATCACCGCTCGATCATATTAAGTCGTTCCCAGATCGCCACTCGCTCATATCAAGTCGTCTCCAGATCACCACGCGCTAATTTCCTGTCGACCCCATTCCATCTGGGATCAGTCATTTCATGTTGTCCCAGATCATCACACGTTCAGTTCATGTCGTCTCCAGATCACCATCCTTTTATGTTGTCCTCAGATCAACCCGGTCATTTAGTCGTTCTCAAATCACTATACTTTCATTTCATGCCGTCCTTGGGTCACCACCCAGTCAATTCAGGTTGTCACCAGATTACTCCACGGTCACCTATTGTCGTCCCTATGTCACCCCCAGTCATTTCAAGTTTTCTCCAGATCACATTCGGTCACTTCGAGTTGTTCCCATGTCACCCACCAGGTCTTTTCATGTCAAATTGTCCTCCATGTCGTCCCAGCCAACATCTCGAACACTTCAAATCGTCTGAAAGTAGTTTGTTAATACCTGCCCCTCGTTCATAGTCATGCCGTACCTCCCTCCTGCCACTTACCCAGTGCTGGATGAGGAAGTCCTCCCTTAGCAGCGCCCTGTCACTCCACGTCCACTTCATCTCCCTGTCCCCCCGCACCAAGTTGTTGGTGGCGCCTACCCAGTACTGGCTCCCCAGGGCTGGGTCGCAGGAACATCAACAACCGTTAATAAAATCTCGCCGATAGTTCAATGAGGTGGGAATTTTTTTTTTTACACATGTCATTATTGTGATAGCAAGAGGCATAGAATGATTTTTTTTTTTCAACATTAATAAAAATGTATTTTGTGTGCACGAATTTAAATTAGGAAGCAACATATTTTTAGTTTAAAAATAAATAAAACTTGACAGGCCAAATTTGTATTTCATCAAAACCGTCTTCAGCCCGTCATCTGTCCACAGCCGAGCTCAGAGGAAGATTTAAAAAAATAGAACAATGCAAGCAGCAACTGATAACTTCTTCTAGTAAGCTGATGCATGACTGTGTTGACACGAGTTCCTCACCTTCCAGAGTGGTGAGGAGCTCTCTGTTCTTGCTGGGGAGGTGCAGAGTGACCAGCTCACTGTTCATGCCCTTGCACGAATCCAGGGCTTCACGCCACTCCATCTTCTCATCGACGTTCGAGAAACAGAACTGGACCTGATCCAGATTAATCCAGCCCGTTGAACAGCCTTCAGAAGCTGCATGAATAAAATCAAATAGACTTCATTCTGTATTTTTGTGGTGCATTTACAAAGAAATAAAGTGAACATATCATTGAATCATGTTGAGTGCCTGGAGTGTGCGGTCTCAGCTCTGATGTTATGGAGTTCTGTCTCTCTCTCTCTCTCTCTCTCTCT
>SDVV010015143.1:0-14606 GCA_016164225.1 Gammarus roeselii
CTTGGCTACAGTCACAACCATAGCATGTGTGTACATTAACCCATGCACTCACTATGTGTTTGCGTGCAATGCTTGGCTGCAGTCACAACCATAGCATGCGTGTACATTAACCCATGCACTCACTATGTGTTTGAGTGCAATGCTTGGCTTCAGTCACAACCATAGCATGTGTGTACATTAACCCATGCACTCACTATGTGTTTGCGTGCAATGCTTGGCTGCAGTCACAACCATAGCGTGTCTCCATTGCTGTCGTGCGTCTGAAGTCATACACCGTCATGCTGTAGTGCCAGGCCCAACAGCTCCTTAGTTTATTTAGTTGGGCTTGTCGTCCATGTAACTGTTCACTCATAATTCAATAAAGAAACACTATTTTGACTGTCTTAGTGCCACTGTTCCTGTATGACTGTAAGCCATGAGTACTGGTTTACACTTACAGTGCATGGCGCCTACACCATATAATCGTGGGCCATGCTGGTGTGAGCTCCTAGTAAGAGAGGATTAGCTTAAGCAAAGAATTAACTACAATCAAAGGAAGAACTTTTATGGGAAAATGTTTCCCCGTTAAGCCGTTTATTATTAACTGCGTATCATGAATTAATCGAGTCGATCGTAGCCCCGGTTTTGAAGAAAAAAAATCGTATTACCGATTTATTGGTCTAACATAATATAATCTGAAGTTCAGAAATATTTAGCAAACTTAGATGCGTATTGGTTAAAGATTCTGCAATAGAAAATAGTAAGCCGATTCTAAAACACAAATCCATAGGTTCGATCGATGAAATAAGATGTATTAAGTTTTATATTAACAGTGATCAGGGTTAATGTGTTGTTAACGTGTTAACGTTCTGTTTCCTTGCGTACTAGATACCCTGCTTGACGTTTATTATAACGTCACGAGGTATATGCTCTGTTTCTACTGAGGGTATAGACTACGCGTACACACATTACCTTGCAGTGTATGATCGACGCTTTTATTGTAATGGCTCTCCTCGATAAATCGAGTGGAGATTTTTCTTTTGTTTACTTAATTCAGAACTATTTTACGTCGTACTTTCCTGTTGTTAGATTACTTTTTTAAGGGGCTCACTATCTGGAGAATGTCCGTAATGGGTACTTAACTGCGCAGGAAACGTGCATGAAACACGTAGGGAACGCCCATCTGAGTAGGGACTGACCACCTCCAGTCCGATATCCAACATTTTCAGCATCAATTGACGATACAAACTGAGTGTGTTAACAAATAAGCCGTTGTTGATTGATAACAGGACAGGGAAATTTTTATGCTAAACAACCCGTAGAATCTAGTTGATAAATTAACTTTAGAGATTGATAATTTCAATGTTTACGCTTTAATACATATTACAACCTGACATTATAACCATATATTGATGACGAATAAGCGAAATCTATTATTTAAATATGTGTGAACAAGTTGACATGCCAATTCACGTATCTTTCTGATTTTCTTTTGTTTAGATGCGAGGGAATCGAACGAATTTAGCGTTTGTCCTTGAAGATTGGCTATTGGTACTGCTAATTAATTTTTGTGAACAAAAACCTACACGATATTATTTTTCGTGAATAGCCGTATTGTTCGCACTTCACGGTGAGTTTATTTATGCGCCTGGTAACGCAAGTTTAAAGGGTCGCTGTCCATTCACAGCATTAGAAAAATAATTTCATTTTTTTTAATTCGTTTGCATTGCTTTTGATTTTTACTTCACACATTTCAGCTTACAATTCACTCTGAGGCTCATGCTCCTATGCATGATTTCTGATGATCAATTCGCTTTTGATCTACTTGTATCTGGCCGATGATTGCCTTTTATATTTTTACAAAACATTCCAAATTAGTTTACGTAGGTTCTACTATGTTGAACTATTTTTGTAAATTAATTGTGATTTCATCATTGGAAAAACTCTAGTCCTCGCGAAGGCAAGACCCCGTGTTGCTGGAATAACAGTCCAGCACGCTAACCATTCGACCGTCCATCACAACAAAGTTATGATTCCAGCTCCCGTGGCTATTGCCAGCTTAGGTTTGATTACCGTGCCCTAAGGGGGAGCCTACGATGACACGTGTCGAGGCTCCGGTAGAAATTAGGCTCGAATCAAATGAAAAGTGGTTCGATTACCATTTCCTGTTTATAATTTTTCCAGCACAAAACCGTGCTCTTGATGTTCGAGGAAAACTATTCCAGCAGTTTCGTTGAGAGACTTGTGTAAATGAGCAGTAATTTCATCATTTAATCACAACTTCGTAGTGTTGGATGACCAAGTGGTTAGCGTGCTGGACTCGTATTCCTGCGAAGCGGGATCAAGTCTTGGCGAGGACTGAAGTATTTTCAATTATGAAATACACTGTTCATTTACATACGTCTCTCAACGAAATTGTTGGTATAGTTTCTATGGAAACATTTGATGTAATTCAATCTCTGTGTAACTATTACTAGTCTCTGGCTTACGAAGCGCTTCATTACCCCAAAATGCTATGATCTGCTGCCAGGGTGGGGCGCTCTCTGTTCAATAAGAACTTCATCGTTACTGCATCTAGGTTAGTGTCTCCATGTATACGACGTCTCAACTTTCCTCAGCACTGTAGATGGTTATACAAGTAGCAGAAGAGATGATACTTATCAGTTTCTTTGATCCGATTCAACACGTATTTGCAATGGAAAAAAGATTGAGTAATCCACGTACGATTGAAGATCAAGTTTGAGGCAGAGTTTAGTTTTTTTTACATGCGAGGAAGCGCAGTCAAATACGCCTGCTAGCAATTAACCATCAGTGCGATGAAGACTCCATTTTCGAGTTTCGAATTAAACATACCTGCTATGAGATTAAAGGTACTCAAGTGTGGATATACATACACGTGTGTCCTCCTGTTCTAGGAGAAAACGTCTCTTTGTGTGTACAGTAGCGAAAGAAAATTCGTTTATGGTTAGTCTATAGCCGAAAAACAAAGATTTTTCCAACTTGGAATTTAACTTCATATGGAAATATCTTACGGTATCAAATCTGGACAACCCTTCTTTATGGATAATATCAATTAAATTTCCAACTAGTTCAAATGTCTAGAGGAAGATGATCATTGAAGGTTTTACTTAATTCTTAATCATAAACGGATTTCCTGTTGCTACTGTCCATACATACAAACATACAATCTCACAGCTGTTCTGATGGATCATACACCCCATGTTTAGTGTTCCTATGTATGGTACTCTAAATGAAATAATCAATGGTCGAATACCACTTCCCGAGTCCTCAGAATACCGAATTAAAGTTAGAAGAACTGAATTCGTTCTGTCGGCGAGCGACATGAAATTCGGCAACCTCTTTAGTTTTCCGTTTAAGTCAACATATTTTGTTTCGTTATGTTACATTTCATGTTGTTATAAATCGTGATCTGAGGTGTTTTGTTCCTGATATTGATAATTAAATATCTACAAAATATCACTGTATACTGTAAATTGAATTATGTTGACATTTGTTTCCAGCGAATTTCAAATCGCTAATTGATGAGTTTTCAATACTGAACATATTCAGATATGATTCTATCGTGTGTATCATTTATCAGTACTCTATCGTGTGTATCATTTATCAGTACTCTATCGTGTGTATCATTTATCAGTACTCTATCGTGTGTATCATTTATCAGTACTCTATCGTGTGTATCATTTATCAGTACTCTGTCGTGTGTATCATTTATCAGTACTCTATCGTGTGTATCATTTATCAGTACTCTATCAAATGCATCATTTATCAGTACTCTATCGTGTGCCTCATTTATCAGTACTCTATCGTGTGCATCATTTATCAGTACTCTATCGTGTGCATCATTTATCAGTACTCTATCGTGTGCATCATTTATCATTACTCTATCGTGTGCCTCATTTATCAGTACTCTATCGTGTGCATCATTTATCAGTACTCTATCGTGTGCATCATTTATCATTACTCTATCGTGTGCATCATTTATCAGTACTCTATTGCGTGCATCATCTATCAGTACTCTATCGTGTGCCTCATTTATCAGTGCTCTAATGTGTGCATCATTTATCAGTACTCTATCGTGTGTTTCATTTATCAGCACTCTATCGGGTGCATCATTTATCAGTACTCTATCGTGCGCATCATTTATCAGTAATTTATATTATGTGCTTCATTTATCAGTACTCTATTGTGTGCATCATTTATCAGTACTCTATCGAGTACATCATTTATCAGTACCCTGTCGTGTGCATCATTTATCAGTACTCTATCGTGTGTATCATTTATCAGTACTCTAATGTGTGCATCATTTATCAGTACTCTATCGTGTGCATCATTCATCAGTACTCTATCGTGTCCATATATTTTTTAGAAGATATTTTTCAGATTCAATAAAGCATGCCGAGTCTGATGCTTGATTTGCAACCATGGAGATGATATTTTTAAATAAAAAGCTATGGTACAAACATAGTTGTTTTTCAATTACGATTTCAAAAGTATCTTGAAGCTCCCGTTTTTTGAAAATTAATCTTCTGATGTCGACCAGCAAATGTTTTGCATGAATTCACACACAGGCACCACCAACAAACACCAAAAAATAGTTCATTTGTTCCAGTCACGGAATCCAAATTGGCAGAATGTTGACTGGAGCGGCAATAAGGAATCATAAATCTCGAACTCTGGCGTTTTTTTTTTCTCTCGTGAGCGCGTAGTGAGGAAATCCAGAGATTGAGAAATCTGTTGGAACAATGGCGGAGGAAGCTTGCCTTTTTGTCCGTCTGCGGTGCCCCTACAATTGCATTAGGAGGTTGTGTGCCAGAGTCGCCGTGTCCACTGTCACGCACCTCAAAATTTCCGAGCGACTTTCGAGAGCTGCCGGCGAGCGATTGTGACATCGGCCACCCAAGCGATGGAGGAGTGGGGGAGGGGTAGGCTAAGGTGGGGTCGGAGGAGATTCGGGGCATCAGGGGGATGTCTCGAAGGGAAACGATAGGTTGACGATGTTGGTGATGGAGATATCAGCTCAGGATATTTATGAACGGCAAAAAAAAATCAAGTGTGCTTGACTTTTTGACTGGCAGATATCTAGTCAAACTTCATCTTCCAAAGTTTTGATCAGCCGTCGAGGGCAACTATGGGTGCCAGGAAAGTTGATTTGGGCTCCCATCCTCAACTTCGAAATATTTTCATGTACGAGAATATTTACCATTTTGATTATATAGGAATAAATTTATTTATGGAAATGCTGCCATTATATGATAAATTTCTTACACTTTTAGGTAATTACAGATTCCCATTACTATGGACATTTTTGTGATAAATAATGAGAAGGGATATCTCTGGCACTCAGAAGCCTGATATTGATAATACACTACAGCAATCATTCCTAGACCTTCACAGAGAATTAGTATTGTACTGCGCACGCACGCCCAGTAACCTGGCCCACAGATCAGATATTTGCAAGTGGAACACACGCAGAAATATTTATGAACTAATTGGTCTCTGAATTTCTTGCTAGATAATTATATACTTAGATGCACCATGCATCAGATGTATCTCGAATAACTCACCTACCTAAGTACGCTATGGGATGTACTTCAAAATACGAAATCGCAGTAACCACACAATGTGTCGTGTGTCCCCACTGAAATATGGCTATGACTGCCAAAATTCATTACACGGTCTAAAAGTTTTCTTTTTATTTGGGCAGTAAAAATCCAGTTCATATACCTATGTACATGCTCTTGTCACAGTGTATCTGCTAATGCACATACTCCGAGGCATGTGTACATGCTCATGCCACAGTGTATCTGCTAATGCACATACACCGAGGCATGTGTATGTGCTAATGCCACAGTGTATCTGCTAATGCACATACACCGAGGCATGTGTATGTGCTAATGCCTTTGTGTATCTGCTCATGCACATATACCGAGGCATGTGTATGTGCTAATGCCTCTGTGTATCTGCTAATGCACATACACCGACGCATGTGTATGTGCTAATGCCTCTGTGTATCTGCTAATGCACATACACCGACGCATGTGTATGTGCTAATACCTCTGTGTATCTGCTAATGCACATACACCGAGGCATGTGTATGTGCTAATGCCTCTGTATCTGCTAATGCACATACACCGAGGCATCTGTATATGCTCATGCCACAGTGTATCTGCTAATGCACATACATTGAAGCATGTGTATGTGCTAATGCCTCTGTGTATCAGCTAATGCACATACACCGCGGCATGTGTATGTGCTAATGCCTCTGTGTATCTGCTAATGCAAATACACCGTGGCATGTGTATGTGCTAATGCCTCTGTGTATCTGCTAATGCACTTACACCGATGCATGTGTATGTGCTAATGCCTCTGTGTATCTGCTAATGCACATACACCGAGGCATGTGTATGTGCTAATGACTCTGTGTATCTGCTAATGCACATACACCGAGGCATGTGTATGTGCTAATGCCTCTGTGTATTTGCTAATGCGCATACGCCGAGGCATGTGTATGTGCTAATGCCTCTGTGTATTTGCTAATGCACATACACCGAGGCATGTGTATGTGCTTATGCCTCTGTGTATCTGCTAATGCATATACACCGAGGCATGTGTATGAGCTTATGCCTCTGTGTATCTGCTAATGCACATACACCGAGGCATGCGTATGTGCTAATGCCTCTGTGTATTTGCTAATGCACATACACCGAGGCATGTGTATGGGCTTATGCCTCTGTGTATCTGCTAATGCATATACACCGAGGCATGTGTATGGGCTTATGCCTTAGTTACAGATAGCTCTACTTGAAAATCTGGAAAACATATACTGTTAGGTGTTTTGTGTTGGGCGTGGCGCCGATTGAGTGGAACAGCGCTTATCTAAGTCAGCTGCATAAAGCCAAAAGGAGCAAAAATGAATGCAGCAACTCGAGAGGTATCAGTTTGATTTGAGCGGTGGGTAAGTTGTCCGGGAGAATGCTCATCAAGGAGATTAAAGACAGAATCAAGAGGTATCAGTTTGATTTGAGAGGTGGGTAAGTTGTACGGGAGAATGTTTATCAAGAAGATTAGTGACAGAACGGATTGTATGACTTTAGGAGGGGTAGGAAGCGTGCAGATCATATTTTTGAATTGTAACTAGCCTCTGAGAAGTACCTTTTGAAGGGAGAGGATGTGTTCTGGGTCTTAATGGATCTGGAAAAAGCATACGTTAGGGTCGTCTAGGAGGGGTGTCGAGAGTGTTTCGTTTGTATGGGATAGGCTGATTTTTTTTTGAGTGCAAGTAAGGATGAGAGAAGGTTGCGTTTTATCTCACTGGCTGTTCAATTTCAACATGGGAGGAGTGGTCAGGGAAGTGAACGCGAGTGTATTGGGTTGTGGCTTAGAACTGTTGTGAGCAAATGGGCGGAGTTTGCAGTTGAGTCAGCTGTTTGGGAATGATATGGCAGGGGTTTACAGGACAACAACAGGCCTTCCCTGACTAGGTTGCGTTATGACAGTGGGAGATGAGTTCAGAAGTAGAATGTCAAAGATTTGGACCCCATAATCTAACACAAAACGTCAAAGAGAGTATCATGTATCTCTGTAGTATCTGTAGTAAAGGATCAAGAAAGGGAAAGGTGGCAGTAGGAAATGGAATTTACCAATGATAATCGAAACAACTCAAATTAGCGAATGAGAATGTCTCGGTTTCATTCCTTGTTAAACCAACGGTGATTGGGGTGGATGGATGATTATTCATTTTATAGATCATTAACACTGTATTTTAATATTTTAGTATTTCTTATTTTGTGGGCTCTATTATTTATCTGTGCCCTTTTTTTATGGTGATCAACTTTGGATTAGTTATAGAATTATGTAACGTTAGACGCCCGCAGGGGCCCTAGGTGGACTATGCCGTGTGTTATAAATGTCCAAGCACTATGCGGTGTGTTATAAATGTCCAAGCACAGCTAGGCGTTTTGATGGCTAAGTGGTGAAATAATGTTGATGTTGATCTTAGAGAGTGAAAGTCTTGAATGGCACTCTGCGTGGAGGGGACGAGGCGAGTCGAGGCAGTTTGAGGCGAGTGAAGACGAATCGACTGGCGAGGCGACGAGTCGAGACGAACCGAGGCTGGTTGAGACTATGTGACCCGGGAACGGGGGTACTCGTGGGACCCGCGGGACTCGGGGGACCCGGGGGTTTCGGGAACCCGGGGGAATTGGAAGGCCAGAAGGTTTTGGAGGGATCCACTTGGACCGTCCCGGGGCCCTTTGGGACACTCTTGAGACCCTTTGGGACCCCCCTGAGAAATTTTGAGACCCGCTTGAGGCCCCTCTGAACCCTGGGGCTCCTATTTCCCCCTCCCCACGCTATAAAACCCATACACAGAAAAATGTATTCATGTGAAATGCTTGAGTAGAACAATTAACCATTACAGTCCGCGGATTACTGGCGCAGAGGGCAAGGGTCGCGTCGAGGCTGGTCGAGGTGCATCAAGATCAGTCGAAACATGTTGAAGCGAGTCGAGTTGATCGCGACGAGCCGATGCTGGCCGAAATGATGCGAGACAAGCCGAGATGAGCTGAGACGAGGGGACCCGGGGGATTTGGGTTACTCTTCGTGATTCGTCGGGCTCTTTTGGGACCCGAAACACCTCTGACACTCCACTCCCATCCTAAAATGCTTGAGTGAAAGATTTTGTTATTACAGTCCACATGATTGCTACCGCAGAGGGGGAGAGCCGCGTCGAGGCTGGTCGAGGTGCGTCGAGATCAGTCGAAACATGTTGAGGCGAGTCCAGTTGGTTGAGACGAGCCGAGACTGGCCGAAATGATTCGAGACAAGCCGAGATGAGCTGAGACGAAGGGTCTCGAGGGACCCGGGGAGCTCAGGAAGACCCAGGGACTTGGGTTACCCTCCGGGATTTGTCGGGCTCTATTGGAACTCAAAAGACCTCTGCCCCCCCCCACCCTATCCCCTGAAACAATGAGTGCGAAATCAAAAATCTGAGTAGTTTTTCTGCCCGTGACGAGCCTGCCCTTACTTTCTTCACGATCCACAATTTTGTCATGTATAATATATATTGCTGGTGAATTTGTGCGGGAGTTTCTGTGTGTGATTATGTGAATAGGTGTTTTTTCTCCAGTCTGAGCTCGCTCGCGCGTGCACGGACCATATGTAGTTTCTGGGGTTGACCTGGACTGCGTAGCTAAAAACCCTGGAACGCGTTGTGGTTGGAGTTGATCTAATCCGTGAAGCCATAGGCAATGTACCAATTTCGACGATACTGGCGCGCGTGCATAATACTCTTTGAGTTCTGAGTGGTTGGAGGCGGGTATTCGTTTCGTCTGAGTATTTATCTTACCTGCTTGACTAAATTGTACTTATACTTAACTAGACCGCGTAGTTGTTAACATTGTGTCTCGTTGCTGTCGGAGCTGACTTTGTCCGTGTAGCGGTAAACCTTGTACCAGTCTCAATGATGATACCTGTGCGCACTAGCGTGCGTACGTATTACTTCTGAAGTTCTAAATGATTGGAGCGAGGATTCGTTTCGTCTGAGTCTTACCTGAATAAATGAAGTGTACTATAATCGACCTACTAGGTCGTGTTGCGTTGCTATCGGAGCTGACTTTTGTCCGTGTTGCCGTAAACCTTGTACTAGTCTCGACGATGTTACCTGTATTCACTAGCGTGCGTTCATACTACTCGTGAAGTTCTAAATGATTGGAAGCGGAGGTCCGTTTCGTCTAAGCGTTTTTCTTATGCGCAGCAGCGTGCGTCTGACACACCTAAAATTTTCACATTTTTCTAACTTTAAAAGCGTTGTTTTTTTCTCGCACACTGAGGCGTTCGAGCCTACTGGAATCCCGTAGGCTCGCTGCGGGGGAGCCTATTATGACTCGCGTTGAGGCTCCGATGGAACTGAGGTTCAAATCAATCCAACGGTTACCGCATGTCAATGTTGGTCACTGTTTATCAACGAGAAGGTACTAATGCCGAGTACCATTCTGACAGTGCTGGTGTTGACGCCGGGCACTGTTCCAACCGTGCTGGTGCTAATGCCGGGCACCATTCTGACCGTGCTGGTGCTGACGCCTGGCATTGTTCTAACCGTGTTAGTGCTAATGCCGGGCACCATTCTAACCGTGTTAGTGCGAATGCCGGGCACCATTCTAACCGTGTTAGTGCTAATGCCGGGCACCATTCTAACCGTGCTAGTGCTAATGCCAGGCACCATTCTAACCGTGTTAGTGCTAATGCCGGGCACCATTCTAACCGTGTTAGAGCTAATGCCGGGCACCATTCTAACCGTGCTGGTGCTAATGCCGGGCACCATTCTAACCGTGTTAGTGCTAATGCCGGGCACCATTCTAACCGTGTTAGTGCTAATGCCGGGCACCATTCTAACCGTGTTAGTGCTAATGCCGGGCACCATTCTAACCGTGCTAGTGCTAATGCCGGGCACCATTCTAACCGTGTTAGTGCTAATGCCGGGCACCATTCTAACCGTGCTAGAGTTAATGCCGGGCACCATGCTAACCGTGTTAGTGCTAATGCTGGCCTTATTCAAGCCGTACTGGTGTCGATGACTGACACCATTTTTTTATAACATGCTACAGAAATGCCGGGCATTGTTTCTGAACCGTGCTACACCCGGAAACAAATGCCGGGCATTGTTTCTGAACCGTGCTACACCCGGAAACAAATGCCGGGCATTGTTTCTGAACCGTGCTACACCCGGAAACTAACAAGCGGCAATTCTGGTAGCATTTGTCAAGCCTTGACTTGAACCTACTTCTTGTTTCGTTGTTTACAACTTTTCTCCATAGTTTTTCCAATTTTTATATAACCTTTTACGTGAAAGAGTTACCACAAACGATTGTATAACCACTCTTCCTGGTCACTCCGCTCGCATCCAGGAGTCTTCTTGGAACTGTACAGTAAGTATCAATTGGGAAAAGAACTGAAAGACCTTGTTCTATACTTGCCATTTTTTTTAAGCAATATAAATGACAATGAAGCTTATAATTTAATGCTGGATGGAATGATTGTTTAAATGACCAACAGATGCTTCTTTTTGGTTGATTCGTGTATGGTCGCCAGAAACCAGTTTTTCGGGTGATAATCAGAATCTAATTGGGATGAAAACTAAGCTCAGACTTAGACGATTGCACGTTCGGAGGCCGTTGTCGTAAAGGCTATTGTCGTAGTGGGGGCTACTGTTGTAGTGGGGGCTATTGTCGTAGTGGGGGCTACTGTTGTAGTGGAGGCTATTGTTAGAGTTTGGTAGTGTGTGAGAGGAGGAAACTGCTAGTTAATGTAGGTTGAAGTAGAGTAACGAGATGCTCGAAGAATGACAATGCGAGCAGAACCAGTATCGGTCCAAATGAAGAGTTATTGGAGAAAGTTTCGTGCTTTAATTATCTAAGGGGAAACTGAGGTAAAATTGTGCGAGCAAGAAGGCTGCAATGTGTTGGGTGCACATGGAAGCCAAGAGAGAGTTTAATGAGTGGGAAATGTCTCCAGCAGCGCTGTACGGGACTGAGACGTTGGGGGCGAGATAGGAAAAAATAAAATGATTGGATGATTTCGAGGTGGAGACGTGGGGAGCGAGACGTTGGGGTTGGCGGGAGGGGTGGCAGGAAAAGAGAAGATGATTGGATGTTCTCGAGATGAAATGATTGAGGATGATGGTCGGAGTGAGTTGAAGAGATAGAATCAACAATGACATTTCTCAAATTAGAGCGAGGGTGGGGAGGAAGTTGGAGGACAGAGTAGATTCATGTGTTTTAAGGGACCTTAAACTCACGTGGCCACCCCACATGGCAGCCCTGGCGGCTCGATGCAAAAGGTCGACGGGACTTATTCAATCGGTAACATCCCTGAAGTTCGGTGCCGACATGGACACCGGAATGGCGTTGTTCAGAGCAATAATATGATCGCGCATTGACTACGGAGCCGTTGTCTACGGTTCTGCAGCCAAAACTACTCTCGACCCTCTCTCAACCATCGCAAACAATGCTTTGCGTATCACAACCGGCGCGTTCCGCTCCACCTCAATCGAATCCCTCAACGTGCTCGCTAACGAACTTCCACTTCCGCTCAGGCGAGACAAACTTTTACTTCAATACTATTTTAAGACTAGAAGTCTAATCAACAACCCAGCAATCAGTCACATCACCAATATATCCGATAAGCGCCTTTTTGCGGCTAAAAAGAATATATGCCCACCGTTTTCCTTACTCGTGGACAACTTGCTGACCTTGCTAAACATCAATCGTAAAGCTATTAAGCCTTCATTCTATTACCGAATCCTTCAAATCAACATACCAACATGGATGATCAACCCACCACCGGTCAACCTAGACCAGCAAATGTACCCTAAAGCAACTACTCCAACCAACGTGTGCAGGCAGGGATTTCTAAGACTACTTGAGGAAGAATATTTAGAGCACCGCCACATATACACTGACGACTCCAAAACCGCGGACGGAGTGGGAGCCGCCGCTGCGTGCGGGGACATCCCACTTTCGGCCACCCTCCCACAAGAGGCCTCCGTGTTCTCTGCGGAGCTCCACGCACTCGAACTAGCCATCTCTATTGCAAAAACACATCGCTTCCCCAAATACGTCGAATTGTCAGACAGTCTGTGTGTCCTCTCACAGCTTAAAACACTGCACTACGAGTATCCCGTTCTACGTAAAATGCAGCACGATCTTTTTTGTGACGTCCGAGACGGGTCAGGCAGTGGAATTCTGCTGGATCCCCGGGCACGCGAGAATAAGAGGAAGTGAACTTGCGGACTCGCTTGCTAAACTGGCATCTACACACCAAGAACAATTTTTCGCATTACATTACCGGAACTGGTTCCTTATCATAAACTCCCATATAACATCCCGATGGGATGAAATGTGGCAATAGAGTGGACAAAAAATGCTTTCAGTGAAACCCTCAGTCGAAGAATGGGAAACAAAGTTCACCAACAGAAAAGACCAACTGCTCATCAACCGCTTGTGCACGGGACACACGTGGATACCTCACAACCACCTGATGGATATCGACATAGGACCAAACGCGCCACCTTTCTCCTGTTGCCACCAAGTGGTTATCAGCGTGAAACACTTACTGATGGATTGCAACGCACTCGCGGCAGCCCGATGAGCGTTTTTAAATCCCCCGTGTAACCTACAAAGCCTACTCACGGACCCAACCTACCGTAAAAAGTTTATCGCTTTCGGAAAACACACCGGACTATAGGAAGCTGTCTGAACCCCAAACACCTGTGCAAGTGAGGTGGTCTCTATAGCCCATTACGCACGGAAATAACAATACATATCACGAAGATACGCGTTACTCTTTACTCTCTCTTACGCGCTAGTACGCGAATATGCCACAATTGAAATACGTACTGACTTCATCTTGATAATGACTAATATTTTTGCACGCGAGGCCGTGCGAACTTACCTGAATCAACGACGGTCGCGCCCTACGGGGGGCCTATTATGACTCACGTGAGGCTCCGGTGGAAATGAGGCTCAAAAAAAAAAGTGTTATAAGGGGGTTCGAACCCATTGCGAAGATGGATGAAGGGAGATTGTTGAAAGAGTGATGGAAACGATGGTGAGCGGGCGTATGACTAGAGGAAGACCGAAGTCAGGTGGATGAATGGCGTGTAGCTGGTCTTAAATATGGAGGAGATAGATCTGTGTGGAATTAGCGAGAGGGAGCGCAATGGATTGACTTAATTTAGAATTATTGTGAACGAATGAGTTTTGACGCGGCCCTGATGCGCTGTCTTGCCCTTAGCGTCTCGTTGAGAAATGTGATGAACGTGGGTGGGGACGGCCCGGCAATTATGACGTCGCAAGAGTAAGCCAGTAAAAGCTGTCGGGAGCTGCTGCAGACACTGACCCGAGGGTTCCTGACTCGTAGTATGTGTTGCGTGGTTCTGGCTGGACCCTTAGTGTCAGAGGACTAAGCTTTGGTATGTGTTAAACTGTATTAGAGAAGTGTGAGGATCACCTTGCCGTCGGACATTTCCTTCTGGGGGATTTGGCCTCGCGTCGGTATTTGCATCTGTATTGACTCATAATTTCATTTTCTTATCTCATTGAAGCAGTGTAAAGAAATCTCATATTCAAAGGCTCAACCCATTTTTTCAACATCAAATATTGAATTTGTTTAGTAAATTTGCGGCATGTGGGTACAATTTAGGATAACTTTCTATATGTCATCCAATTGCGGTCTCTATTAAGATAGTGACATTTGGTGACTAAACTCCGTGGACTGATTTTTTCTTTCGATTCTCATTTTATAAAGAAGATATTGGTTTTGAACGATATATGGATACAAAGTACATAATTAAATGAAGTTACAGATCATGTTTCAATTCATGATTATCTAATTCGAGGCATGTGAGCACTCAAATGACCGAGAGAGCATGGAAGCAAAGGAAGGATCGGTCATTCGAGGCTGGCATGAGAACACTCAACTGACCGAGAGAGCAGGGAAGCAAAGGAAGGATCGGTCATTCGAGGCTGGCATGAGAACACTCAAATGACCGAGAGAGCAGGGAAGCAAAGGAAGGATCGGTCATTCGAGGCTGGCATGAGAACACTCAA
>SDVV010015144.1:0-14606 GCA_016164225.1 Gammarus roeselii
GCTTGTGTCAGCTACAAGATCAGCCAAGTCACGATATCGTAAAGAACTCGTGTTCCAGTTACAGAAGAGTTTTAACTCTCCGCAATCCTAATAAAATTGCGGAGAGGTAAATGCAAAGATTTTTCTAAAGAAATAATGACATACTCTCGATAGCAGCCGTAACTGGTGAGACAGACATTGCGAAGGCTACTAGAAGCCTTTTCAGGATGTTTCGAATTCTGTTGAAGCAGAAGGAACAGATGTTGGGTACAAACCAACTTTGGAAATATCCCAGAAGTGATCAGAAATATTGTCAGAGACCCTCACATAACAAACCTGCTGAAAATTACATTATATCAGGTGAAGTGCTAAGTTGGCCTCAACAGACTGGTAGCGGTGCTTGTCCACCTCCTCTCTGGCTGCATACGTGGCAAAGAGCTACTAAAGGAGGCAATTCGTAAATTTTTTATTGCTCTTCTGAAATGTAAAACAATGAACTCATCAACTATAACTAATTAATACAGCATTGCTATTGCCACCGCTAAATGCAAGCAAGTCTGGAATCAATGAAGCCACCGAAAAGGAAATGGCAATATTCACGTCGAAATAAATTATTAGGAATTACAGAAGTAGGGACTCTCCGATCATCCTGTGTTGTTTATAGGCGCTCTTCATAGTGAACAAAGGATTGTATTTTGGTACAGATAAAATACATTTTCTGTGGGTGGGGTGTTGTAGTTGAAATTATGTTAATTATCATTGTGCCACTGGAATTGTAGCCGCGATCAGCCTCATTTAGCAAGCACATAGTCACTAGTGAGGAAGGGAGCGAGGGTGAAGGCCGTTTGCAAGGCTGGCAAACCACTTCTTTCCCGGACTGTTTACATTCCAGAAAGAGAGCCTTATAAAGGCTTTTTGACTGAATCAGTGGATACAACACGATCCAATTATAAAAAAAATACACTTTCAGATGCCCTAAGAATCCTTTTGAAAGTGTTCCACATGATTCAGGATTCAGGACTCTAACCAACACACTTGCGTTTGCCGAGAACGGAAATCACCGCACACTTCTTATTTAAACGTTGGCTAGCTGATTAATCACAGAGCTTACATGGAAAATGAATCACACTCCATTTTTGTCCATGGGACGAACGCAATAATAATTTCTTTAATATCTGGAATGTCCTACGAGTGGTATGGGTGTCTCATTGATATATTTGTAGTTGCTAGGAAATTTTAGCGACAGTTCCGGTTCACGTCCAATGGTCGTTTTATTTACCTCAGTAATTATTGGATTTGTATTCCGGACGTTCATGATCTTGTAACAAGATATTTACCATTGTAAACATGCTGTTCATTTTCCTATGTATGTCAACTCATACATACATTCTTGAACAATAGAATATATTATCTAAATATATGAGCTCATCTAAATACCTGATCCAAGCCTTTACAAAGCGTGCATCGCAGACTCACTATGATTAATTACAACATTGAAATTTAGATCAGCGGAACGAGCCTCCTCTTCCCTCTAACCGTAGTGCAGTGGCTCTTCCTTGCCTTGGTCTGCTTCATAGTCAGATTGACCGATACGCCTTCCCTCATAAACCAAAACACATTCACAAGGGCTTTTCCCCTCAGCAAGTCGCAACGTGACATCAGTGTACTAGGATTGAAATAGCAGCCCCTCGTAATTATTAATTTCAACTAAGTTCCGGAGAATACTCCTGCCTGTCCGAGTGAGCGGGAAGGGTATTTTTAACTTTGAGCAAGCCGCCGTATAACACTTGGCCAGGGTGGGTGGGCCCAAGGGATACCATGGGCGCTAGACGTGGCATAAATTTTAAGGCAGAATACTCTATCACATCCTGCAAGAAGAGCTGGAGACTAGGGTTGTCAGTTTGTAAAATATATTCATGTACGAAGTGTTGGAAATTAATAATGTTATAAACTGATGGACGTATTTCTAGAAGAGAACATGAGAAGTCAATCCAGAAGGTTCGGTCGTCATGGGTTGCAGGTATTAAACAATTGTAAAACTTGTCATTTTATCTCAACGTAGACACCGTTCGATTCTTCGCAAACATCTGATTTGTAGGAGGGATAATGATTTTTTTTTAGTCGAAAACGTCAACTATGTTACGGTCTAGGAGTGAGGACAAACACGCAAGCATTACAATGCCTTTGGTCCTACATTCCAGTTGTTAGTGCTCAAGTAAGTCATTTGTGAAATAAAGGGCTGCTATTTACAATGAATTTCGAAAACAAGCGAGTTTATTAACGATTTGACTCTAAATCAACGGTCAGTAGCACTTTCGCATGGCAGGGTATTGTATGAACCAATGCAGGTCGCTTGGAAGATAGGACTTCATCATATATTGCAGAGCATTGACAAGCGAATCGCTCTCCAAAAAAAAGTTGTCTGTGTGGGCAGAATTGATACAATTTTTGATTTCGAATGGCCAGGTCTCAGTAAACATCGAAATTCCTACAACTATCTACTAGTATATTGGCCAGGTCTCATGTATATGGACAGTGGAAAAACTTCAGCCCTGCCAAGATACGATCCCGCGTCGCAGGAATACGAGTCCAAAACTTTACCCGCTGAGCCCTCCAGCACAACAAAAAATTGTGATTCAAGTTTTCGTGGGTATTGTATTGTTTGGGGTCAACTAGCAATTCCTCTGTTTATCACGTTGCTGTTGTCGCTGCGACGCGGGATCGTATCTTGACGAGGACTGAAGTTTACTAATGATGAATTCACAGTCCATATACAGAAGTCTTCCAACGTTATTGTTGGCATATTCTCGCTAGCATCTTTGAGCACGGTTATTGTGCTATAACATTGATACAACAGAGGAAGTGGCAGTTGACCCTAAACAGTACAACACCCATGAAAGCTTAAATCACAGTTTTTTGTTGCGCTCGATGGCTCAGTGGGTGAAGTGTTGCACTCGTATTTCTGCGACGCGGGATAGTATCTTGGCGAGGACTGAAGTCGTTCAATGATGAATTCACTGTCCATATAAATAAGTCTTCCAACGTTATTGTTGGTATATTCTCAAGGCCAGGTCTCAGTAAACATAGAAATTTATACAATTATCAACTAGTATATTCGATCTAAGAGCAGTTGCTTGCAATTCATTCTGCAGGGCATTCTGTCATAGATAATAATCGTCTTCCTGTGTTCGAAATAGGCTGGTTCTTTGCTAATACTGATCATAATGCGTCCTACTCCCAATTTAGAACTCCTGGCAAAAGCGGCTCGTGTAACATTCGGCCTAAAGTGCAATTATCCCTTCAGTAAAACATGTGGTTCAGTTGTTGGTTTCTGAACTGAGGCCAAATTTTCATACTTCAATGGAATAGTTTGATACACCATGGAAGATAACTGAAAGTAGCAAGTTTGATGGGTCAACTTGTGTTGCAATTTTGTGGCCTGTCACACACACTTTACAGGGCACTTTTTTCACAACAGTGGTGAAATCTTGAATAGGAAATTTGATCATGCTAAAGTTTGAACTTAAAAAAAATATCATCTCCTACATCTAGGAGTTGGATTTTTAAAAACATACTTTCGTGGGAATTACTTTCATTTTCTAACGTTCGACTCCGTATTGAAAATGATACTCGGCAAACTTAGATAGACTGGCACTAAAATTGCACCAATAGCTGACCATCAATCTGCTACCTTTGGATTTATTTCATGATGTATTTCATGATGTATCAAATTGACAAGTTGAAGACCGAAGTTACAGTCTCTGTTCAAAAGATTTATCCTCAACTGGAACCCATGTTTACTCTTAGCAATAATTTTGCATCAGACCGAATGTGGAACGGGAAGGTCCAACCTGCTGCGATGATGAGATCGTCCGTAAGACCGTCCTGAAAGTTCACGTGCCACTGCTGTTAGCAGTTCTCCATTGAGAAAACTACGCTCCGAACGTTAGTGCGGAAATCTCTTTAGCAAGGCAGGTCCTTGCGAACTGGTTTCTTCACACTCAACCACCAAATTAATTACTACGTAACCACTATTTCCATAACGATCATCATTTTACAGTAGATTAGAACAGCAACCTTTTTCATCAGCAGGTAACCCCAAATCAGATCTTGTGATTCAAAAGTCCACTTACATATGGAAAAGAGCACCCCAGATTAAATTAAAACTACCTGGCTGTCCAATTACAAATACAGAGGTAGATAGGGAATAGGCCTTTTATGGTTTGCTTAAACAAGTTTCAATTAAAATATATTCGTTCTGAACAATGTACACTAAAATTTCCATGCAAATGGATCGTAACCAATTTTACAGTAATTAAGGCAGTGTATTTTACAACATGAACAGTACTGATCTGAATTATTTCTGGTCGTTCTCAATTTCTCGTCACGATCGGCAGGAGTCAATCATAGTGTCAGAATTCGAATAATTAAGAGCCCCTTACCAGAGTGGACCTCAATCTCGTGTAGACACTTCGCTGGCATAATATGGTGTTAACAAAGGAAAACAAATTCCTGGGAATACTCAAATTAAATAATTATGAAATATAATAAAAACAGGGGCAGGAAGAATTTTTTCTGCGACTTTGTTGTGTAAAATCCATAATAAATTCCTAGTCACGTGGGATATGTGTCATTGCCTAGAAAATACTGATTTTCTTAATCTGTAACTCTATTGCCGATGTGGAAGAATCGTCAAACAGAACAGCGCACTATTTCTTGTCATCGTTGCATTTGGCCGTAGAAGCGAGGTCACTTGTTCACAGCCGGTATCATCGTTGTAAATTAATACCATTTCTTAAGGGAAATCATTGTAGATCAAAAAACATCTAACGTAAAAAACATGAATGCAGGTGACCACGTTCAGACTACGAACGCAGCAGCGACTATACGAAGCACAACATAAAAAGCTAAAGTTTTTGTTAAAAGGTAAAGTTCTGAGTCAGGTCAATACATGGCCGGTCAAAGAAATGAATGGATGCCAAGTCCATCAGTTGAAACAACGAGTCATCAATAATTTATCAGAAGTCTTGTGTCCAATGAAAGTCCCGAATGAAACTGAGAAAACCTCCTGAGAAACCACAGTGCAAATTTCCCCTTCCCCCTTTGAAAAATGGCCAGCTTGCGAGCTAATCAATCCATATTCGACGTGTGTGATAATTTTGGAGCGTTAAAAAATATTTCATATTCATTATCCAGAAATATATAACAGTATTTGATATGTTAATGCTCATAAAGAGGGGTGAGTTTTAAAAGAAAATCATACATATGCATGGTAAAAAAATAAATTACATTACCTGTCAGTAGCTGGAAAGCCAGAGCAGCAAATGACTCAAATTCTATCCAAGCTCGACACCAAATTTTCGATAAAATAGCAATGATTTGACGGAAAAAATTATCAATGCGCCGCATCGGTGTTGATTATTACCGGAATCTGCACTTGATTGCACAAAATGTAACACCCAGGAAACGAAATTTTGTTTTATGCATTTGTAAATCAATATTATGGAAAAAATATTAATCGTTCTGATAAATCTGAATCTGTGACTTGTGAGACTATCATAACAAGATAAATTTAACATAATAAATCAATCATTTTAATTGAGACAGGTGGTCGCCATAGAGTTCCATACTGGCCATCTTTTTTTTAGGGGGGGGGAGCTGATGCTCCCCGCGGAAAGACAGGACCAGAGAATCGCAACTTAAGCTTAATCTCATCAGTTTCTGCATCAGACAAAGCAAGACTATTCCTGTCCACCAAGCTCCGGGTCGTGAATTGGCCTGCATGCAACAGAAGGTGGAATTAGAATACGACGTAACATAGATAATTAGAGCCGTACCATACTACTCTAGCTTATTGGGATTACAAAAAACAATGTATCAATAGATACATTGATGATACTACCGAAAATGTTACCAAATAATATATACAATTAGAAGTGACCCAATTCTAACACGTTATCCTCTCTTCGAAGTTTTAAACACATCCGGAAAGTAAATATTTGCCTGTTTTCGGAAGATGATAGGAACATCAATTTATTGGTTAAAGCTTACAAGAGATTCAAATACTTCAAACTATTGGCATATCCACGGGCATCTCACATCATACTAGACCAACCACACGTCACTACTTACAAGAAATGCCTGTCTAGTCAACGTGATTCGAATATCTGCAAAACGTGGACGATGATTAATCTCAGACGGAAGTCCAGCGTATTTGCGACCTATGAGTTCCCCTTTCGTCAACAAGCAAGTACGATGCATCTGACTTAGTAAGTTTCATTTCACCATCTCAAACAGTATCTATTTTTTTTAACATCTTATTAGTACACTGCATATTAGTAAAATAGTTGCCTGACCTGAGCCGTCGAGGTAATTGAAACAATCGATTTTACTTGGAGATTCATCGCCAGGAGGTGATGGAACGAATTGAGGCAGCTTATGTCGAGGCGGAAAGATTATATTCATCGACTATATTGGCTAATAAAAATTGTATCCACCGATGCGTGCCGCGTGGGGGAGCTTGTGCTGACTCGCGTTGAGGCTCCCGTGGAAATGAGTTCCAAATCAAATCATATTCGCGGATTCTACTCGGGTACCCATTTTTCTAACGATGAAGCTCACAGTCTTCAGAACAAATTCAAATTTAATAGTTGAAGCTGAAAATTAGTCTTTGCCAATCCCTTGTTAGACTGTTTGGACGGCAGGTTGGCGACGTGGCGACGCTGTGCCGACGCTCCAGAACATAGAGAAATGGAGGTAATGGAAGAGAAATTACCGATATCTATTTTTTGTTGCAATGAAACATAATGTGGGTATCCAAAATCACTGTTAGAAATGCCAAGTCAACTTACGGGCTTCACCCTGGCTGCTTTTTTTGCCATAAGAGTAAGACGGTTCATATATGTAGAGCCAGTGAGTAATCAGAATGCTGACCCAAATCTAAATTTGTAATCATAAAATCTCATCAAAATATCCATTTGACATTCATTCGAGTATTTCCATATACAATCATGAAAAAATACGTACGGTAGACTTATGATGTTGGTAAACTGATAAGAAGAAGAATAAAATAGATTCGAAGTGTATTTTTTGTTGTGTGCATTGTATTACGGGGGAACAGAACACAATTGAAGAAAACGGCGAGTGACATTACGAAGTGTACTTAATTAGGCCACTCACGAGACGCTCCTGAAACTCATTCAGACAGGTCATTGTAACTAACAGTTTACGAGTCCTTCACGTAAATACCCGACCCTGAATTAATTGGATACTTTTTTACGTCTCCTTATGATGTTAAACAAATGTTTGGTTTAAAATTAAGGATTTACATTCAGCTATAAAGCACGGTTTAGGAATCGTTCGTATACAATGCGCTGAACTCTGTTCGGAACGCTTAAACTGCTAGGAAACAATTACTTTCTATTTCAACCTTCTTTTCAGTCGTGGTGGTATTGTTCTTTTCACATCATCCGAATCAGAAAACTGGAAATATAAGGTATAGATATTGAATTTGAGTGAAGTTGTCATAAAAACGGATATACAACCCAATGAAGAGTGATGCAGAACGCACATTAGGCCTATCGACAGATTTTTGACGGATATTTACGCGTCGTTCGATCCCCTTTGCAGGGGTCCGTAGTGCATGCCGGCGATTATTGAAGAAATTAGGTCATGAGTTTTAACAACAATGTTGTGTCTGCATTATGTTCAGTCTTTTTCATCCAATGATGACGCTATGACTTTGCCACTAATAGAGCAGGGAGTTAATTGTCATAGACGTTGTAATATTCCCAGGACCTCACGAGCTGCTTCAAATGAAGTCAGAGTCATCCTGTCGACGACCTAACTGAAGAAATAAAGATGGATGCAGCCAGGAAGCAGTACTGTCAAAATTTGGAATGTATGTTTATACTTACGGAAATTTAGTTATTGATGAATCGATATATTTTCTGTGAACGAAACTGATCACAGTTCCAGAACAGCGGGTATTTACAGTAACAAACTACTATGATTTTCTAATGATACCATTTATACGCTCTGCTATAAGAGGAATGCCAAGGTAACGACAGGTCACTGATTACATGCGAACAAAACAATTATTGACAAACAAAATGACATCACAAACGACGAATAAAGCATGTGATGAAGGAAAAAACCTCCATGGGTGAAATAAACAAGGAAAGTTAGATCTCAAGTCACCAAACTGATTTTAATGAATGAGTGAACAGTTCAAGGAAAATAATATTTAAACCTACTACAACCTAACAGAGGAAGTATTCATGTATATGACCCTCTTGAACTCCTTCATATCATATCCTGATTTTCCACTTTAGGGCGAAGTTTTAATTATTATTCGCTGTTTAAAGATATTAACAGAGCACATTTATTGTGAATTTTTCGTATATTTTGCCTATCATTTATCAATTTTTATTAGGTATACTCTGACAATTAACTCAATCATGACTGAAAAGTTGTTGAACACGAGATTTTTTTTTTCATAACTTTTACAATTTATGTTTTATTACCAAAATATATAATCACAAGAAGTATGCGATGTTTATATTTTCAAACAGAATGAAAAAAAATGGGGTATGCATGTATGAGTAAACATACAGCCGTTCCCCCCTAGTTGGAGGGTGGCTAAGTTTGCCTTACATAGAGATATGGAGGTGCCTAATCACCCCGCCATAAGACCGCCGTGTCCATGCCGAGTCTCGAACTCGCGACATGCAGCACAAGAGGCTGACACTGCAATCGAATACGCTAACTACTCGGTCACGGCGGCCTAAAAGGGAAAGTGGAAAATTGAGATGGAAGTAGAAAATATAGACATTGTATGAAGGAGTTGATGAGGGTAACTGGAGTCGGGCTGTACCGTTTTTTGTAGTGGCGCTATTTAATCTCGTGGCGGAGTGTCAATATGCGTTTACGATAGAATATTTCATACAGTGAAATCATAAATTAGTTAATGGATCTAGTTGCCATTCGTTGACCTTAAATCATAAAAAAACATCTAGATTTATTTCACATTCGGTTTCTTGTTTTATAATTGCTTTTATTATGGTTTAGGGTACCCTGTAAATACAGAAAATTAACCGCTTTAGGCATTGTGTCGCATCAGATTTTCATAAAATAAAAATCGTGAAATGGTCCACATACGAGTTCGCAACGCCGGTATAGCACTTGGAAAACTCGTGAATTGTTTGAGTGTGATTACACATTTCCTAACAAAGTAGGTAAAGTAAATATACATGTTATAAACTGTGTTCGAATTCGTTTCTGGTCCTTAACGGTAATATAATAACGAGAGGATAACACACGTGATATGTCTATAAATTCAAATTGCATGCTGATAAATATGTTGAATCTACCAAACATGTCAAACACAATATCATAACATAGCATCAGCAATTGTCCATTTTGAAATCCTCTTCACCATTTTTATTCTACGTTCTCGATCAAAAAACGTACCTAGGACACAAATTATGTTTCCCAGCTCCTTCCATTATCACTTTCTTTGCAGCAATGTGTAAATTCAATCATGTTCAAGTCCGGCTTATTTAAAGTGTTTGTTATTTCGGAGCTGCGGTGGAAAACCGATGATGCTCGACATTCTCAGGAAATAAACGTTCTTAAAAAAAAAATCACTGCAGTGGGATAGTCAGTAAAAAAGAATCCAAGAACCTATTTCCTAATGCTTCTTTGCATATAATTAATCAAAATGAAACAGATTTTAAAAGCTGGGGGCTTCCAGCCTGTTTGCAATTCCCAACATGAGTTGTACCACTAGCATCTTCAGAAATCGTAAGCATCTTCCAGCAATCTACCGGGAAACAGTGATTGCAGTTTGGGCAAGGAAAACGGAAGATCATGAAAGACTGGAAGCAGTTCAAAGAAGTTCCACAGCAAAAATTTATGTTTTAAAGGTTGGGAATTACCATGACCGATGTAGGTTATTTTCAATCGAATGATTAATTATGAAATGCTGAAAAGGTTAAATGCTGAAAGGTTACTCAGCCAATATCAATGAGAGAATATTGAGGGAAGTAACTGTAAGAACACTAAGATGCACACAAATGATGGAAACAAGTACATTCAACAGTTTCACATGCAAGGGTCCTCAATTCGTTAATAGTATGCCTGTGGAAATATGACCAATCAATCAAGCGTTTCCTTTGTCAGCCATCACAATAAATTAATTTTTCATGCACTTATGCTGTGTTCTTGTTGAACTTCTAATTAGTGGATACCCTGGTGGATAAAATAACTCTTTACTCAAACGAGCTGTTGTCAGGCAAATGTGTCAGAACCGTTCAAATGATGATGTCACTGCACACGAAACGAGCATCAATACAAGTGGGGTATGGTGGCAGCTACGCCTCATCAATACAAGTAGTGGTATGGTGGCAGCTACGCCTCATCAATACAGGTGAGGGTATGGTGGCAGCTACGCCTCATTAATACAGGTGGGGATATGGTGGCAGCTACAATGTAACACGCAATTAACCGAAGATCTCTTATTATCGAAGTAATTCTCCAGAGCATAATTTTAGTCTTCTATAGCTAAATCATTAATTCGATCAGATGAGGCAATAAGATCCATCTGAACCAGCCTTGCTTCTCGTCCATAACCAGTGTTTTCTGCAAGATTAGCGCCACCATGTTATTGAACATTTCCGACCATCACTATCTTCTCCTCGATCTGTTGTACAAAATATCGCTTTACAGACCACCTGAAACGAAATTTTATCATATCCTGCAGTTCGACATGTGCAGGTTGTACAAGAACACAATTCAAATTATTCCAAACTATGCCTTGCTTCTAAAACTGAGTCCCTTCGATGTTTCATTTGGTAATGTTTAAACACGATATGAAAACAATTTGCTCTCTAATTCTCATTAACAGCTTATTAATATAAATGTCAATTATTTTTGGGAATAATTTGGATGAATATGTCCCAGCGGAGTTACTTCAAGGCATAAATCGAAGCTAAATAACATTTCCTCATAAAATCTCTCCATACTGATCAGCATCCAAAATATTAGTTAAAATAATGAGTATATTTTTTTATGTTTGAATCACAACTATTGCCAACTTGTCGTCTTGGAAGTGTTCCCTTGACGACTGCCAAGAAGTTTCTTTGTTAGTACATGACTCCATGAATATCAGATGTAGGGCTCCTCCTGTCGCAGTCTACGGCCATCCCGATGACAGATGACTGGCCAGTTTCATATCTAGAGCAATCCTTCGCGTAATTGCGGCTATAAATACTGAGATGGTAGGACCGGGTACCCTATGATAGAGTGACGCATCCAGGAGCGGGTATGATGCTGGAACTACTACGCAGAATCGCAGTATTGCGGATGCATAAGATACAGTGTAGGTGGGTTTAACAAGGACAGGTGCCGAGAATAGAATGGGTAGTAGAATCTAACTAAATGGGGTAATACAAAACACTTCTATGATAAGAACCAGTTCGCAATTCATAGTCAATTTTTTTCTATTGTTCAATCGTTTACAAAATTGATCTATAACCAGCTAGTTTTAAAATCTCAGTAACAATATTTATTATGCAATATGCAAAAATCACTCAATTTTTTTTCACTCTCCTGATCATTAGAGTTAAATTTTTCGCTATTAAAATCAAGTTCTGAATTATTGACGGACAATCATTCGCTGCCACTAAAATTAATGAATTCAAAATACATTCTGATTCGATTCAAAATGTTTCAAAACAAGGCCAGGGTATCGTCTTCATCCCAGGAACTGCTCTACGCACTGAAAGACTCGAACTCGGTGCTTCTGGAACCTTGGATCAAACCACACTTTATGCTAACTCTGTTCAACTTTATACCGAACCCTACACATTCAGCTATCGTCACAATCATCATCACCTCAGATTGAGTAGCATTTGAGACAGAAGAGAATGGGTTAAAATAAATTAAAAGGAAACACACATTAAATGAAACCAAACCAAGTCCCGAAACATGCACTTCAAGTGAATTAGAAACTTTTATCTGGTCTTGCTTGATTTGTTCTCTTGACTCCATGTATGATTTAAACGATGTGCGGGATAAGATAAAGGTATTTGATAGGTTCCCAGTGAAAAATTGAGGGTAGATAAAAGCTGACTCATCGGCGGGCCAATCCAACTGTAACCGTACTTTTGAAATTGGCAGTCAACTCAGTATTTTTTTTTCCATTATGTTCCTTCAAGTCTCTGCTAGGTCATTTAAACTTAATTTCAAACCGAGTACTAACAGCCTATTCATTGTGATTTTCTGGATTATGTTAACCTGATGATACCTGTTCCAAAATCAATGGTGTTTTGTATATAACACAATGACATACAATATAATTAATATAATGTACTAGTATTTCGTTGATTAAAGCTCATTGTACTGATTATGGTTGAAGGCTGAATTAATTTGCCCGATCGATACATATATTCCTGCATACGTTATCATGTTTTTTATTGTTAAATGCTGTAACCCAATTTCTTAATGCAATCAATTATTCGGTAGGACACCACGTCAAAATGAGGACGTAAAGCTATTTAGCTCTGTGTATCCCGACATTTTGAATTATTTTGCCGGACTAATTCCAAATTGCCCACCAACAATTTTGCCTCCAAATATTTGCAAGCACGGTGTTAAATCTCGTCTTTCAATAGCTGCATTGTGTTGTATCAATATTATTGTTACCGACCGGAATGAACAATAGCTTGTGTTTGGGCTCTGGTAGAGATGAACCCCGCAACCTAAACCTTAATCAACTCTGGATGTTCAATATTGTTTCGCTCTAATGTCCAGCAACGGTGATGTATACACGGTAATGAAACGCTTGAGGTTCAGTGCGTTTTTCAGTAAAGTAAATCATTTTCTCAATATATAAACTGTCACCAACCCATGCATAAGCTGGCATTGGTCCTACCCTGGTTTAAAATGTTCGATTCATTTAAACAGTCCTTTGAATAATCGAAGTTGTCGTTCGCTCTTTTGATGACGAGAAAACAAGATTAGAAGTCACCTATATTATCTGCTACCACAATACACCATATGCATTCATTTGCACTCATGCCTGCATTCCTAATATCAAGTTGTGCACGGGGTAAAACTGCTGCTTTACATTTCGATTTGCAGCGATGTGATGCATCTAACATGCCTTGTTTTGAGTTCATCACTTTCCCAGTGCTTCACAAAAAATTTCCACAGGTGTTGCTGTTGGTAATCGCAAGGCCATTCACGACAGAAAACACTCGGAAAAGATACCCAACTATCAGGCGTCTTTAGGGTCTTTCACTTCCCTCGATCACTGGACGATTCTTCATCTGTTAGTGTCTGAGTTATGAAGAAGTTTTTCAATTATCCATTTGGCTCTCCTATTTGCATGATTACGACAACAACTAATGGTATCAACCGTGATAGACCAATCCGACCAATATCACTCGTGATGATTTTTACTATTTCGGTCTACACCTATAACTTGGGTTGTTCCGATCAACTAATCATACGTCGTTACTCGAATAATGCTGTTTGGGTGAATTGATGAATTGTTAGTGTACCAGTATCGTACATGGTGAAAAACATTCTTCTACAATTCTATGATAATTATTTAATTGCACCTGAGTCGGTTTTTGTTCCAGCAACATTGTATCCTAGGGAATATACGGTGCCAGGGTTTTGACCAAAGTCTATAAATCCTTTGGTATCAGCATGGCATTTTTGTAAAAAAAATTTACTAATAATCAAAGTTGTATGTAGCCCGCAGCAGGTTCACTCTAATCCTGGCCGTATTTCATGGGACGACGGCAGTTTATGTGTCTCGTTGGATGATAGAGTGGGCCACAGATTGCGGACAAACCAAGATCGGCCAAAACACTTGATTCCAGCAGTTGCATAGTCGAGATTGCAGAAAGATGGTGATCATCGCTCAGGATAATGAATCCAATAGTGTATTTGGATGGCTAGATTTTCACTGATGGGCTTTTCCTAGTGAGTAACAAGTGCTTCGAATAGATCTGAGAATTCAATATTGTGCTTATGGGCTACAGACTGGCCGTCCTTGTTGTTTTTTTCCTAGACAGTTGAAGAAATAGACTCATTGCAATCAAACATATCCTAAAAACGGTTGCTGAAAGAGACAGCAGGTACGTTGTGTGGTCTGACAGCTGGAACGTTGTGTGGTCTGGCTCAAAGAAAAGCAACAAGATTTGTGTTCTGCTTGGATTTTCGTAACTATGAGTTCAGTAGTTGCGAGTTTGTGTAGCTGCGCTACTACGATACTGGAACACTGTCAATGTGATGAGTAAAGAGCTTTCCTCTTGTGCAGTTGTTGTCTAATCTGCTTGCAGTTTAGGGGATTTGACTCAACGTGTACGTGGCTTGAAGTGTTTGAACAAACGAGTATTATGAGTGGCGAGTGCCCCACCTACTTTTTACATATCATGTCTGTGATACAGTAAATGTTTAAGATCATTTGGATTAATAAAATTCAAGATATCACTTCCTAAAATTTAAGGTTTGTGACTTTATAAATTGTTTTTGTTTTTCGCGAACGCTCAAACCCAGTTCCAATCCCCTGATATGACTGTCACACACCGTCATCCTCACGAGGTAATATCTCT
>SDVV010015145.1:0-14606 GCA_016164225.1 Gammarus roeselii
GCTGACAGCCGAGCATGTGTCAGAGTGGGGAGCGAGGTGAGTGATTGTTTCACAGTGAAAGTGGGACTGAGACAAGGCTGCGTGATGTCTCCCTGGCTGTTCAACCTCTATATGGATGGAGTGGTCAGGGAGGTGAACGCGAGTGTGCTGGGTCGTTGTAAACTAAAAAAGTAAGTTATTTTCCCAAGTTGAGGGCTCAAGGCTCGGGAGGGCTCCATTGGCAGATGTGCGCGGTCATCAGCTCTCTGTAGGACCGGTGGAACTGCAAGAGCTCAGATTCGACCTGGGTGTGTCCACACTGAGGTAACAGCAAGAGCCACATTGGTGCGTGTGGCCGATCATGGGTGCGAGTGATCGAAGACTGATTGGCCTGGCTGCTGCCAGGCCAATTAGTCAGAATATCGACGATTGGAATAGAAATATTTGGAATAAGAATATTATTTTGGAGTATCGATGTTGCGCAGCAAATGTCGATATTTGATCATCGATGCTGCGCAGCGAAGGTCGATATTTTTGATTATCGATGTTTGGAATATCGGTACTTGGTGTAGCTATCGATGTTTGAAGTATCGGTACTTGATGTAGCTATCGATGTTTGGAATATCGGTACTTGATGTAGTTATCGATGTTTGAAATATCGGTACTTGATGTAGCTATCGATGTTTGGAATATCGGTATTTGATGTAGCTATCGATGTTTGGAATATCGATATTTGATGTAGCTATCGATGCTTGGAATATCGGTATGTGATATAGCTATCGATGTTTGGAATATTGGTATTTGGTGTAGTTATCGATGCTTGAAATATCGGTATTTGATGTAGCTATCGAAGTTTGGAATAGAATACATGTGTGCTTTTTTTCCATAGTAAAAGTTGCCGCCTCTACCCAACAGCGCGGTTTATTTTGAGTTTACATACTCTACGTTTTTATTAGTACATTTGCTGGAATTTCTGGCAGACTCGTTACAAAAACGCATCGCATTCCCTCGCTCTCGCTTATAATAAGGATTCACAGGTTTGCGTTTGCTTTAGACGAGGCGATGACCAGCTTGTTTCATCAACAACGGTTGGTGGTGCAATTTGGAGAAGTGAGCCTCCATCGGACGGCCTGTTATCGCGCCTTGGCAAGCCATTAATATGAAAAGACTTCTGATTGCATGGCGTCAGGATCACTATACAATCACTCTACAGTTACCGGAACAACCTGCGGCTCATCCATCAATTCGGAAAGCCTTATAATTAATAAATTCTATCATTCAAAGCTCAGCCTCCATTAAGTGAAATGTTTCATTCTCCCGGTGTTGAAGGTTCCAGCACTATTTGTTCTTATTATCGTGGTCACCATTTACCATACTCGTGTTACCGTCTGCGAGTGTACAGGCCGAGATACCTGTGCCCTGTTATCAGTTGTATGCGACGACCAGCATTGCTGGTATCGGTGTTATCAGAGGCCGCACTAAGCTATAGTAAGGATGGTACGCCGGGTCGTTCTACTTTATACCCTATTACTCGATCTTGGGCTCTGGGACTCCACAGAGTAGTCTAGGCAATTCATGTTCTTACTACGTGCAATCGCTCGTAAAAAATGGCTCAGTCTCTCAGAGTAAGACTGATAATATTCTCCATAGAAAATACAACATTGATGTATGGCCTTCAATTGCTATATCTTTATTGCTATTGATGATTCCAATTTCCAGTTTTCATTTAGAAACTTTTTTCAGATTTGGAGAAGTTATTTTCTGCGTTACTGATTCTTCAAACGATGCTATTCGTAATGTATTGCAATGACGAGTGTTCTTTCGTGAGTGTACGTGGTAAACATGTTCGCCTTGTAATGATCATCAATTGTCCAAGCCTGCTCTACACACACTATCAGGGAGGCCCTCATATATACCTGCTCTATCCAGAGATGCCGCGGACGATAAGCAACTCCATGATAGCTTCTATGCAGAGATAGCCAACACGCCAATGGTGAAACTCAATCGCGTAAACTCTTCCTTCATTGGTTGGTATGATAAGCTATACGCACTCGAGTCACCACTTGCTCAGCAATAATACCTGGAGCAGCACTCATGGATTATTTCACTTTGGGTCAGTACACAGTAGCAATAAATGAACTTGATGCAATTTCATCGACTTCGTCAACTTTGATGTTGATGAGAACGTGAGAAACAAAAAAGGTGCGACGTTCAATTGTAATTGAATGACCTCATGACGATCATCAGTCTACTTCAAGCCCACAGATGAGCGACGGACAGCTGGGAGTGATAATCACGCAACGGCTAAAGTTAGACACGCTATCACTCACAAACTTGCAGCACCATTGTTATGCTGTCAAGTAGCTAACGAGTTACCAGAGTGCGCTATGGGCGCCGTTCTAGCTCTCTACTAACTAACAAGTCAAATGGGTGCGGTTTCATCACTGCTTCTCTAACTGCAAGTACCATGCACTGCTGTGGTTCTCCCTGACGTACGGTAGATAAATTTTATTAATGAACGGTTAGCAGTGAAGGACGAAACAAAACATTTTCAACTTCACCAATAAATTCAACTGAAAGAGAACTCACAGTTCAACTGTAAACTCAATTGCGTTCTTTTTCTATGTTTGAGTATCAACCTATCTGCTTAACAGTCTTTTCGTGTATTGTTTTCTTCCATTTTTCAAAGGTTTACCAGAGAATGATCGTTAGGCATTATTAAATAAGTGGTGGCCATCTTAGCGATAGCCTTTACTAGGTCCTGTCCACTATCTACGCTAACATGTACGTCTCGTCTCAAATTTCAATTTGCTTAGTTAGGTCTACCAGGGTTGTAGAGAGTTTAGGCTTTCGTCGAAATGAAACGTTTCTGTGCTACTGATACAGATATAGGAACCTCTCTAGTCCTTGCGGACTGCATGGTAGTCCCACTACACTTTCGGGGAGTGTTCTCATTGAGTAGTGTGTGAATTGACCTCTTGATAGAATAGCGACCGAGACCGCGGAATTATTAAGGTAACAGGACATGCCTTGCTTGTATTTGATTCACGCTGTAGCCCCGAATAGACACGCGTGAAGTCAGAGACATCTTTAAATATTTTTAATAATTCATCTATTTCTTTCTAATCCATAACATTTCTGGTGGCTGTTGCAGCTAATGGCCGATTTAATGAGCTGAGCCACATTCCTGATAAAGACAGTCGTTGATGCAACAACAATTCTGCTACGAATTTAATGTCAAAAGTTGTTGTTCATTTTAATTATTGCAATGTTTTTGTTACCAACAGGGCTGGGTGGTGGAGGCGAGAGGGCGAAAGAGGGGAGGCCAGGCATGGCTTCTGACCATCAACAACAGCAACAGCAGCAACAACAGGTACCAACACAACAACAACCCACACATCTGACTCAAACACAGCAACAACAACAATCCCATCAACTGCCACAACCGAATCAATCTTCATTGTCTCAACAACAACAACAGCAGCAACTTTCTCAATCGCAGCAGAGTCAAAGTCAACAAGGTTCCTTACTACAGCAAGCACAGTCTCACCACAGACAACAACCGGCAGCACCGCAGCATCAAACATCTGCGGCGAACAGTCTTCCTCAGCAGACTGAGTTGCTTTCCCATAGCAGTACAACTCTAGATAGCGGTAGACACTCCGGCGGAGTAGGCGGAGGCAGTAGCAATGCGACGGGTGACCCTGTCCCTCACAACTTGTCATCCAGTGACCCGCAGCAGACGCAGCAGCAGTTCTGCCTGCGATGGAACAACTTCCAGTCGAATATCGTGAACTCGTTCGAGACGCTGCTGGACCGTGAAGAGCTGGTAGACGTTACCCTTACAGCAGAAGGCAGGAGTCTGAGAGCTCACCGCGTGCTACTCAGTGCCTGCAGTCCCTATTTTAGGGACCTCTTCCAGGTGAGAACAGGGTAGTAGTGCTGCGACCATCGTACACACATCTTTCATTATCTTATTTCACATGTATAGATGCCTTTTTTACAATGGCTCAACGATTCTTTCCATCGTTGAGCATTTAATTAAATAGCACATGTTCCAGATCTATCTGAAGATTGAATCATGGCAAAAGTTAATTCTGGTCATTTGTTAAACCTACTGTATTTAGTGAGGCCGTTAGAATGATCACAATTGTGATCTTTCTGGTATAATCGGACGTTTACCTTTATGAGTAGTTAGTTCATCTTGTCCACTAAAATTTGACAAAATTTTCTACCTTCTTTTAAATAGCTATGTCCATTGCCCCTTAAAACAACAAACACCTTTTTATTAAAACATCATTCATAATGATGTTCCATATTCCCCACTGGTTCATATTCCCCACTCAGCCGAACAGCGTTGAACATCCAGTTGACCAAGTCTTCGCTTAGCTATAGAGCAAACCTGTCCTAAGATGAGCTTTTTGAGCTGACTCATTGTTCGAGTTGAACCATCATTGTTGAGCTTGTTTAGAGGTTATAGCCGATGCTCCTACTCTCTAGTGGTCGCTTTCTAATCTGTAATCCCTTGCTGAACAGGATGTGCCGCCGCACCAGCACCCTGTGATCGTGCTGCGAGACACGCGATTCCTCGAACTAAAGTGTCTGCTCTGCTTCATCTACCATGGCGAAGTAAACGTCTCCCAAGACAACCTCTCTTGTCTACTCAACCTTGCCGAGAACCTTAAGGTTAAAGGCTTGGCGCAGGAGGGCACCAAGAGACACAACTCCAAGGAGTATGAGGTGAGTCGCTAGTCAGGGGTACCTGCAGACATACGTCATCAAGAACAAAACTCCTTGTTCCTGTATTGGTAATGATCGCACGGCCATGATTTTTCAGCGTCACTGGACGCTGTTGCATCGGATATTTATTCTAACGCTGTTACCGCATTTTTCTACCGTCGATAAGTGTGTGGTAATCTTAACAAAGTATTGAGCTAGTCAATGACACTGCAGGGTTGTTAAGTTACTATGGGAATTATATTTTACTTTTCAGATGTTGCAATTTTATTACGCCGTTTTTTAATCAATACCTCATCTAGCAGTTTCAATGAAATGCAAGATATTTGTAACTCGAAGGCTATAAATATGTTCCACTGAACGTCCCAGTACACGCTCTGGGCGTCTCATCTTTACCACCTATACCAACGGGGTGCTACGTAGTCCACGTAACTGTATGAAGTGTATACCAACATGGTGCTACGTAGTCCACGTAGCTGTATGAAGTGTATACCATCGTGGTGCTACGTATTTCACGTAAAGGTACGAAGTGTATACCAACGTGGTGCTACGTAGTCCACGTAACTGTACGAAGTGTATACCATCGTGGTGCTACGTATTTCACGTAAAGGTACGAAGTGTATACCAACGTGGTGCTACGTAGTCCACGTAACTGTACGAAGTGTATACCAACATGGTGCTACGTAGTCCACGTAGCTGTATGAAGTGTATACCAACGTGGTGCTACGTAGTCCACGTGACTGTACGAAGTGTATACCAACGTGGTGCTACGTAGTCCACGTAGCTGTATGAAGTGTTTACCAACGTAGTGCTACGTAGCCCACGTAACTGTACGAAGTGTATACCAACATGGTGCTACGTAGTCCAAGTAACTACGAAGTGTATACCAACGTAGTGCTACGTATTCCACGTAAAGGTACGAAGTGTATATCAACGTGGTGCTACGTAGTCCACGTGACTGTACGAAGTGTATACCAACGTGGTGCTACGTAGTTCACGTAACTGTATGAAGTGTATACTAACGGTGAGCTACATTGTTTACGTAACTATGAAGTATCAATACCTCATCGTGATGCTAGGTTGTCTACGTAACTCTAGGAAGCGTATACTAACAGGTATTTATTTAGTCCACGTGCCTGTATAATGTGTATACTAATGAAGTTTTTGGCCCGGCCCTTTGCAGTATGGAGGTCGAGGCGTTTTGAGCCCTGATCGTGAAGGGGATCTGAGCGATGGAGGCGAGCCCTCGAATATCCCTCGCGTTTCACGGGGAGGTCACCTGCTCCGTCCGGGAAGGTCTGTGTCTCCAGCACCCCCAGGAGTCAGCGGCGTGCCCTTTGGCAACCTGTCGACTCTGGGCAGTCTGCTAGGCAATCCTGGCCTTGCAACCTCCGGCGAAGGGGTTAGCAGGAGCCAATTGGACGACCACGTGAGAAGCAGAGACATCCGAGACAGCCATCATAATAGCAGCAGCAGTAAGGGCTCGTCTATCTCATTGCTGACTACCTCGCAGTTTTCTCAACATGAACGCAAAGACCCGCTTCACGTGTTGCATCAACAGCACCACCACCAGCAGCAGCAACAACAACAGCACCACTCACCTCCTTCAAAAAGACGAAAACGACATCCGTCTCCTTTACAGCACCACAGCCCTTCCAACACGACCTCTTCTTCGCACCATCACCAACAGCAGCAGCAACACGGCGAACGATTCACCAACAATAATTCCGGCAGTCAGTTAACCCCTCCTTCGCTTTCCTTATCAACCTCTCACAACAACGGAGGGGGAGGCGGCAGTAACCCAACCGCCCACAGCAACTCTTCAGCACACACACCGTCAGCTGCAGTCGACGACGATGGCAACACGCACGCCGTCAACCTGTCAGTCTGTCCCTCCACGTCACCCCCACGCCTCATGGTCCCCAAACTTGAACTCATAACCGCCGATGACGATACAAGCAACGGCGAAAAGGAACGCCTTGAGAGATTAGAACAGCGTGAACGTATCTGCAATTTTCTAGGCAAAGACAGTATTGCCGGAATGATATCCAAGTTCCCTGGAGGGTTCACGGACAGCGACATGGAAGGCGAAGAGGAGCCTCCTCCTCCCCACGATGAAGAAAACAGCGCAGACATGGAAGGCCACGGTCCAGGAGGAGGCTTGAGCCACCCTCTGTCTCACCACCTACCACCAGGGCTCCAGCAGTCCTTTGTGCCATACCCGCCCACCACCCACGCCGCCGCCGCAGCCGCAGCTGCTGCCGCCCACCACTTTGCCAATACCTTCACTCCAGGACCATCTGGTAAAGACCCTCAAAATGTTATGACTGCATGCCTTTACCAGAAACAATAAACCACAACAAGACGCTCGGGCTCTTGTTTAAACCCTTTTTGAGTTGTTCCGTCGATTTAGTTCGGTTCGACAAGCGACAAGGCAGCTTAACCTATTAAACTGAAAACAATCTTACCCAGCACTGATCTGTAACCATATATACAATGTTTTATTTAAATTCAGGGTCTGTTTGAGATTTTATATTGCAACAAAAATAACTATTGAGATTAGTAAATAATATAAAAATGAACAACCCTAGGTCCATCTCCTCGAGGACGCTTCAAATCGGATGAATTCAAATTACCAGCTTGCGCGTATTGATGTAGTTAATTGTATTTGCCCTTTGCTGAGTTCCCAAACCATTGATGCTTCATTTAATGCTAAGATGCTCTGATACCGCAGTCCACTTCTTGACTGGCAGGGTCTATTTTTTGACTTCTGTTGATGTAGGTCACCGATCGCAATACAAGAGATAATGGTCCCAGGCGATACATTGATCTGACGAGTTTTCACCTCTCCCTTTCTGACGAGTTTCTGTCTCTCCACCAGGCGTGCCTTCATCCGTCAGCCCCGCCAGTTGGAGGAGTCACGCCAGCGATCAGAACCCAAACTCTCCACAAGGTAAGGCAGACAAACAACTACTCGTCATCTCACTAGGTGGACATAAGAAACTCGGCTCAGGCAAACACTAGCATCGTCAGCTCTTACGTTCGCTGATTATGTCAACTGCACAATCACAATGAATGATTCTTTATTTCTTGAAGAATATTCCATTCTATTTTAAATCGACAATGATTTTAGTACATTTCGCTCAGCAAAGTAAGGCTATTACCTCCAACCATTCCAACCAAGTTTGTATTTCAGAATAGTTGACTTCCTAACTGCTAGCTTGACCGAGTCTCTACTGTTGTCTCCTACACTCTGAGGCAAGTGATCACTGCCTATCATAGCATTTGAGCGTCCAATTCTCATACTCGCTGATATCATGATATTTTGAACCACATCAGCCTTGTGCCTTCCAAATAGTAGTCTTTTAGGAGAAGATCCATCTCGGACTTGAAAAATATTACAGCCCATAAGAAGGTGATCATTTGCCTAGAAATACTTTTAAGTCAAGACAGCCATGTTGCCAACAGTAAGTGATCACTCACTAGATTAGTTTGTTCTGGAAGAGGTTCATTCGAAGGCTTCATCTAATGCCCAGCATATACAAACGTCCAACATCACAGAATAGCTTCACTTATCAAACTTGATGTTCATTTCACAGTGATGTGAGTTATCATGGTACTTGTTGCAAAATGTGCTGCTCATGGTACTGTTCATCATACTCTTTATAATAATAATAATAATAATAAAGTGATACTGTTGATGCTATTGATGCTGCTGCTGCTGCTTTTTATCTTTAATTTATTTGCTTTGCTTTGTTATTGTTGTTTTTTTGCATTCAGTTTGTCACAAGACGTCGTTGGTCATGTGGCCCTTGCACTCTAAGTCACCTGTCTCTTACTAGCGGTACTCATTGTGACTCAAACGACACGGATCTTCCCGTCCAATATCGGTGCACATCGTTGACATATAGATTCCCTCCTAATTTTCGAGAAAAATTAGAAGAAATCAATGTCCAAGCCTGCTCTAAGTGTACAGCCGAATGCCCCTTAGGCAGTCTCCTTGATTGCGTCAGTGACCAACGACGTCTACCGAGCGTTTGTCTCCACCCCGCTGGTGGCAGACGCAGCCAAGAGTGTGCGGTTGCATGCCTCCTCCTCCTCCTCCTTCGCTTGCGTCCAACGACCACTAACCGCTTTGCCTCACACCACTCCTGCCCTAACTCACCCTAACCTACCCTTACTAAGTTGATGATGCCCGTGTGCTCCCTCCTCCTCCTCCTTCTTATCTTACCGCTCATTTTGTTGTGTTACAGCAGCTATATACCTTCTATTCACACAGATGTAGTGCAGCTGAGATCGCTTTTACTATTAACCTCGCTTGTTTTAAGTATGACACCAACAGGTATATTATGGTAGCCAATACACAGTGACATCCGCAAGGGTTTCTCACCAACATTACACACTCAAAGGATAGGCGTTCAAACCTCGTAGGTATTTCTGTCTATCTACTCCTTTGTTTGTTACGCTATGCTGTAGGAAATGGTCACCGTGTGAGTTCACATGTCAAGCTCAAATGATGTCTGGAGCAATCACGAAACCTACCATCTCTGGCTCTCTATATCCAACACTTGTCTTCAATTCTACGGAGACCTTTCTTTCAACTGAGCATCAAAACTTAGAACAGGATAAAGAATTAGGCAATGCGGTGATTGGTGTGGTCGAGTCGGACCCAACTCAGTAACTACTAACGCGAACCTTATCATCGCAAACCCGTCATCGATTAATATGGTGTATCGCAACTCAATACAGTTGTTCCCTAAATTTACATGTACTACAAATATATTGCTGAAAGATTCTTGTGCACAGTTCGAAAATGTCTTCATTATGAAGATTGGTCTGTTGACGTGAAACGGTGGCGGTATCTGCTATGTGAAGTGAACTAGCTAAAAAAGTTACCTATATTGAAATAGCAGTAGCTACATAGAAAGGGAACAGTGTTACAAGTAAGTTGAGCGATTTGAGTTTGATTCCTCTATGTGGACTACTTGAACAAACAAGAAGTTACGTTACTGGAGCTGGTGACAGGCAAACTACCATCTAAATGAAGGGTTCGAAATGCAACTTGTACTGTACAGTAATTGGGGAAGCGTCCACTGTCACGATGTCTCGTATTATGGGGCAATAGCGAGACCAGGCACTTCGTCTCTCTCTAACAAAGACACGCAGCGCTACCTCAGAACATATGTAACTTCGACATAGTCATCGATTATTAAGTTTTAATTGTCAACCATTTGCAGTGGATTTCATTTCTAAGATACCAGCCAGCTAGTCTCTTAGAATGAAAATTATATCAACAACGTTGGAGCGAAATATTTGTGGTATAACCAATGTACTCGATATTACAGCCGGCATCTGGGCACTTGAATTTGTACAACACACTCGCCTTGTCATCCTTGTCCACTATGTGAGAGAATTTTATTGGATCGACAATAGCTTTCCACTGACATTTTTTGAGAATTGTTCGAATGTGTTGCATGACTTTTGACAATTGTTGAAATTTCTTCTGACTATGATATGAAATGTTGGAAATTATTGGATTGAAATGAAGACTGTTTTTTTTCTGTTCAAGTAGTTTCAATCCGAAGAGTTTATTCTCGGTAATGTTGGATTTATAACGCAATCAATATTTAACTGGAAACAACAGTTTGAGAGTGGTGATGAATGAAAGAAATGCGCTGAGTATTTTGATGAGTTGTTGAATGTTGAAGATGTCAGAGAGTCTATCATTGTCCCTGTGGGTGGTGGTACACGGATGCCAGTTTTGAGACTTGTTGCGGATATTACGAAGAAAGAGGCGCAAAAGGTGGAAGAGGAGATAAAAGCAGGAAAAGCCTCTGGTTTGGACGGCGTTGAGAGTGAGTGCCTGGAAAAAAGTGGAGTAACGATAGTTAAATGGCTGGTGAGGCTTCTGAATTCATGTTTTGTGTCGGGCGTGTGGCTGATTGAGTAACGCGATGCTTGCATTGTTCCGCTGTACATGATCAAAGAAAGTAAAAATAAATGTTGCAACTCGAGAGGTATCAGCATGTTCTGTGCTGTCGACAAGTTGTACGGCAGACTGCGAATCAAGGGAATTTCCGCTGTACATGATCAAAGAAAAACAACGCATGTTGCAACTCGAGAGGTATCAGCTTGCAATGTGTTGTCGATAAGTTGTATATGAGAGTGCGAATCAAGAGAAGTACAGTATGGATGGGGTGATTTGCAGTGAGACGCGTCTGTGAGAAGGCCCTTGCGAAGGGAAGGGATGTGTTCTGAGCCTTCGTGGATACAAAAAAATCTATGACAGGGTCGACAGGGAGGCGCTGTGTAGGGTGCTGCGTCTGTATAGAGTATGCAGAAATTAGTTGAAATGGTTCAGAGGTTTTATGCTGGCAGCAGAGCATGTGTCACAGTGGGGAACGAGGTGAGTGCTAGGTTCACAGTGAAAGTAAGACTGATACAAGTTTGCATTGGCTCCCTGCTTGTTCAAGTTCTACTTAGATGCAGTGGTAAGGGAGGTGAACGCAAGTGTAATAATCAAGGTTTATAGCTGTTAGGAGCAAATGGGCAGAGTTGGTATTTGAGCCAGATACTGTTTGCGAATGATACAGCACTGGTGGCATATTCGATAGAGAAGTGATGTAGGTTGGTGTTGGAGTTTGGGTAGAATGTGTAAGAGGCGGGAGCTGCGAGTTAACGTGAGCGAGAGTAGAGTATGCGCCAGAATTAGTTTCTTCCTAAATGCAGATTTATGGGAGGAAGTTTTTTTTAACGTTTTAAGTAACTTGGCTTTCATGTGGGGAAGACTGAAGTAGGAGAATCTAAGATGAAATGACGAGTGAAGGAAGAGGGTCAAGTGTTGGGCGCACTGAAAAGTAATGAACTGATGGACGTAGGGTTTAGAAGCAAAGAGAGGTTATATGAGGGGAAAGTTGTTCCAACTGTGCTCTACGGGGCTTAAACGTGGGGGAGGAAGAGCGGAAGAGAGAAGGAGGTTGAATGCTTTCGAGATGAAATGTTTGAGGGGCATTGCCGGAGTGACGCTGAGAAATGGGATCTATAATGACTGTGTTCGAATTAGTGCGGGGATGGGAAAGAAGCTAGAGGACAAAGCGATTTCAAGTGTTCTGAGATGGTTCGAGTTTATGGTGAGGATAGATGATGGGACGTAGGCATAGAAGTAAACCAAAGTTCGGGTGGACGGATGGCGTGTAGCAGGCGTTAGGAAGGAGAGACATAAGTGTGGAGTGTAGCAAGGAAGCATGCAATGGAAAGGAGGCTGAGTGAAGAATGGTTGTGGATCGATGAGTTTTGACACCGCCTCGATGTGCTTTCCCGCCCTTGGCGTCTCGTTGAAAAACAAGATGGACGTGAGTGTGGGAAAGCCCGGTTACTGTGATGCAGCCGAGTTAAACCACTAAACGCTGTCGCACCCTGCGGCTGACACTGATCTCGGACTCACTCGTGACCCGAAGCGTGTGTTGCGAGGTCTCGGTTGGACACTTTAGCATCAAAGGCTAAGCTTGATCGCACGTGAGTGTATGAGAGGAGTGTGAGGTGCGCTTTGCGGTAGGCCAGTAGTATATATAGGCGCAAATATGCCTGGAGATAGATGGCGCGAAAATGCTCTGGAGATAATTGGCGCGAATATGCCCGGCGTCTCCCAGGCGCGAATATGCCCGACGTCTCCCAGGCGCGAATGTGACCTGGAGATTGGTGCACCGAAACAGCCCTGGAGATTGGTGCACCGAAACAGCCCTGGAGATCTGTGCACCGAAACAGCCCTGGAGATAGGGTGTACGAAATAGCCCTGTAGATTGTTATTGATAGTTTGGTAAATAAGGTGCAGTAAAGTGTAAGTGTTATTGTATGAATTACCGTTAGAGTTCATTTAAATGGCTTATTTGCAGGAAATGTTAGCCTGGTACCTAGCAGGTTGGTTGTATGTGAAGGATTTAATTCTTTTTAATAGTATATGGTTGGATTGTAGTATTTAAATCGTATTATTTAGTGTCGCAGGCACCGCTGTTATTTCTATGGGTATTTATTGCTAGTCTTTGCTCGACATATAACTTATTTAGAGTTTTTTAATGAGACTTATAGCGTAGTGATAGGATTTGTAAATAGGTGCAGTAAAGTGTAAGTGTTATTATATGAATTAACGTTAGAGTTTATATAATTGGCTTATTCGCAAAAAAAAATAGCCTGGTACATAACAGGTTAGTTGTATGTGTGGGATTTTATTATTTTTAATAGTATATGGTATTGTAGTATTTATATCATATTATTTAGTGTCGCAGGCACCGCTGTTATTTCAATGGGTATTTATTGCTCGAGCATTAACTTATTTAGGGTATTATTTAATGATGTAGATACCGTTGTAATTTTAACGTGCTTTCATTGCTTGATCGTTAACATACTTAGGTTTGACAACATGATTTTTATAAGAGAATGCAGTATTATGTAGGTTCTTTGTTATAATAGAGCAAAAGCTATGGTGTTGGATTAAATCCATCCGCTTTTCCCATTATATGTATGTATATTTTTTCACAGTTACGTCAGTATACACATCGTTATTTATGATTCAAATCAAATGCGCTGCACTTATACGTTTCCGTATTCTCAATCCGCATGACTGTGGACAATGAAGCATATATGTTCAAGTTTATATTTATTTATTTTACATGGTTACATAGGAACATTTACATATTAGGAACAGTTACATCAATCTATTTTCATCATATTAGTAGTGGTTGCAGGGGTTTTACGTTCACGTATTTTCAATCCGTATGACTGTGGACAAAGAAACATACAGGTTCAAGTTTATAATAATTTATTTATTACATAGTAGCATGGTTACATGGAAACATTTACATATTAGGAACAATTACATCAATCTATTTTCATCATATAAGGAACATTTATGTTTAGAGAATAAAACCTGAAGACGTGGATGCACTTTCGTCATTCATGCGAGTTTACTCACCAAAGACGGCCTCACCCGGCTTACGTCTCTTCCAAGCTAAATCCACGTTTACATAAGTATCATCATCAACGACACGTCGCTTTCTCTTTTTAGTGACGCTAGGATCAACTTATATGGATTTTGGGGATGTCTGGATGGCCATAGGCAAGAGTTATGCACGTGTCATCATAGTAGCGCTTATTTTCAATCTTACTGAGGCTAATTTTTAATAGTGCGTAGAATGTTGTGTATGATCTCAAAGTGTGTGTATGTTTTCTGGTTATTGATGTCTCTGTATTGTTCATGTCTGATTCTGGCTTATGTCTGGTAATTGACACATACTGTACTTCACTCGGGTAGTCGTTGGTTATTTCGCTTTTCAGTAGTCCCAGCTTTCCGATCTTTGATTCATCGTACAATGCATGATTTTCGGGTTGTTGGAGAAGTCCATGTATTCCTCCAGACGAGCTTGCCGCATTTATGTATCAATGTCGGCCACACCTTTGGAATGAAGAAGCAACGAGTCTGTGTCCGAGTAGGTGAGCGAGACGTTTTCACCGTATTTGGGTTTCTGTGTGTCATATAAGAAGCTGTAGACTTGTGCTTTAGCTTTTTCAAGCACGTAGAACCCAACTTTGAGTGGGTGAACCATTCGGATAGTTTTTCTACAGTAGGACACTGTCATCCTAGGCAGTGTAGGCAGCAGTCAAGTGGCAGTATCACGGTACCACTACTTCGCTAACGTAACGGTAGTAGAATTATATCAATCACAATCTCAGGGTCAGATGCTATCTCGAGAGCCCCTCCACTCGACACCGCCCTCAAATAGCTAGATTTCATCTCTACGCGTCAGTTTACGGTACCAATAATCGCTCCCCTATATATTGTATTAGAGATCTAGTCCGCTTTCTGTTTGGAGCTGATGATACATACATACAGATAT
>SDVV010015146.1:0-14605 GCA_016164225.1 Gammarus roeselii
AGTGTAGAAATAGTTATATAGAAGGAGAGGTGAAGGCGAATGTAGGAAACAGGAAAAAACTAGAGGTTAATTATTTGAATTAATTGCATGGGTAATGAATTTTGACATCCACAAATTTTGATTTATGAAACTAATAATCACAGTTATGGTAGAGAATCGCAGAATTTGGAACATAATCGAAAATTGGTCAGGCTTCCTACTCAGAAGTACACCTAAACCATTGCAACGCAAATAAAATTGGAGTATCCTAACAAAGGTATGCACACACTTACATATACTAAACCAGAGTTGACTCTTTCAAAAAAAAAGTACCACACCGGCTGGTTTCAATCGTGTAACGTGAATGGTAGGTCGTTTAACTAGTGTGGCTCAAACTAACTGAGGTACCCTCACAACCGCTGGTTGTCCGAAACCAATGCCGAGCTGGCTTAGAGCCATGATGAAGCTGTTGCATCACTGACTCAGGAACGGAGCCGAACGACTCTCGCTCGTGTCTCACCATATAGTGATGGCCAAACCGTCAATACGATCGACAATCTTGACGCCAATGTTGTCGGTTTTTTGAATCTCGCAAATAGCCCACCCTCCTCTCTTCGACCCTTTGGTCTTTTTTTCAGGCACGAGGCCTGGCCATCTCGACCTATCACGGTCACTTGTGGTCCTGTTCTGCTCTTCTTGCTATCTTTTGCTTATGCTTCAAAATTGATCAACAGCAAGACCCCGGTACCCTCGACGCCTCGCGCCAATTGGCCTTGCACGTCCGACGTCATGTACAGTCGTTCTAATAACGCGCACCCTTCCTAGAAAAAAAGGGACAAGAACTACTGTAATAATTTTGTATCACAGTACAATGCCCCATTCACTAAAAAGAAAATATCTAACCAGTTTTACATTTTCTGACTTTCCTACCATGACCTTTTGGCCGTTTGCTGTTCACCTGTTCTTATTTCTTTACTCTAAACTTCGACCTTGCCGCCTGCATCTGATGAATGATGACTCTGCATTACCGAGATATGTTGCAGTAAAAAAAAGGTCATCGTTTCACTCATATGCGGCATTCTTCTCATCCGCTTGGATGAGACGAGACCGAAGGGTAGCAAGCAGTTCTGTGAGACGGAGATGATAGTTCAATTCCGTTCAAACAATGTCATCAATTTCTCGAAATTATTTAAATGGTTTACACGTGAACGTATGTCTTAATAAGGTATCAACACATACTGAAAAACAATATTACATGGTTATCACAGAACAGTTCTTACAGAACATACCGCAATAAGCTTACTCTAACAGTTATTACATCGCAACGGTACGCGTACAACTTGGAGTCCGCGCAGGCTGCTCACGGGGTGGGGTGGCTCCTCCTGAAGGAGTGATACCGTTTTCTTTGTTACATTATCTTCTGTCCGGGTTCGTTCGTAGCTGGGAACCAGCTCAGTGCGCGTGTCCGCTGTCGATTCACACACAAAAACATGTCATTGGGCCACACGACGAAACGGCAGTCTGTTATGAACACCGCTTCGTAACTGGCCATTAGGTCACCAACAAACTTGGACGCCAGTCCCAGACATGTAGCAGTTGAAGAATGAAACAGGTGACACGTGGGGCAGAGGTTCAGACTCTCCCCATACGCTGTTAGCAAGTGGAAGAACAAGGCATCTTTGATTTGCCCGAGCATGCAGAAAGCTGGAAGCCGTTGGATGGTTGGTTGCTAACACTGTCATGCTCTAAGCGTGAGAGTTGATGCAGCGATGTAGGACCTGTTATAGCTAGTGATATTTGGTTACACAGTAAAAATTTGATGTTATTGCCCTATGGTTCACAAAAGCGAAATATATTACAAAACACAAATATGAGGTGATAAACTGTGAAAAATTTTAAACTTACTGGACGTGGCGTAATGAAATGGAAATTAGTTAGATGAAAGTTCACACAGAACGAAATGGCCGAATTATTTTTAAACCGCCTATAAGTTCGAAACTGCACAATTGCTAACACTGAGTCAGTTTATGAATTAATAATGTTGTCAATGCAACACTTCACACATAATTCGCTCAAACTCTATTGATACAAATTTGTAAAGTGAAAATGTTCAATGCTATTAGCCAACAACAATTGTCACTACAATTCGTTTGTGGTATACCGGACACACCAAGGCAACTTGTATCGACCGCCTGTTAAATCAGAAAACCACAATAACTCAAGGCCTCATAGCAGAAGAAGATTAAGTCAAGAAAATCAAGTCAATGTGATTAACGGTACTCTTAAATGTTACTATGTGAACGCTAGAAGTTTCCGAGGCAAAATCGAAGAATTAGGTATCCCTGCAATGAATGAATGTATTGACATAATTGCAATGAAGGAATCGTGGATGAAATTTACCACCAAGCATTATTTAGGCGAATTTACTTTCCCCGGTTACTCACTATTTCTCAAAGATAGACAAGGCCGAGAGGGCGGAGGAGTGCTGTTCCTCGTGGAAAACACTCTGCAAATATTAGAAGTCACTATTCCAAACAGCAGACACGACATAGTATCAATCCAAGAAGTCGGTAAACATATAAACTGTCAAATCACCCTTGTTATCGACCTCGAAAAAGCAAAGATGCAGATGTCATCGACCTTTACAACACCCTCGTCGATGTCGTCACAACACAACACAGTATTGTGCTTGGAGACTTCAATATATCCGACATTGATTGGGAAACTAACGAATGTACTGCCACCGGCCAACATCGGATTGATTTTGCAGACGATAAGTTCATGACCTAAATGGGGAAGACACGTACAAGAGGAAGCAATATTCTTGATCTCTTATTTAGTGCAAGCGACTCTCATGTCATAAACATCGAAGTGGGCACCCCAATCGGAACTAGCGACCACAACTGTATCCGTTATTTGACAGAGCTCGAGTTGAAAACATCAACAAACAGCGAAAAGTCCCTAACTTTAGATTAGCCAATTTTGATGGCTAAAGAGAGTCAATGGCGTCAACAGATATAACTCTCGGACAAGATGTCAATCAATCGCTTAACAATTTTTTGACTGCACTTAGAAATATCGAATATGAGCATATTCCGCGCAAAAACAGGCAAACAGCAGTCGATTAGCCCAGGTACTGGAAAGGAGAATTACAGCGCCTTCAGTCACAGAAGAAAGCAGAGCACGCGATAAAACCGAAATATCCGCACGGCGACATAGCAAAAAATGAGTACAACATCAGCAAAAGAGATCAAAAGAGGATCCAGAAACGTAAGAAGAAGGATTATGAAAATTAAATTGCCGCCAATGCCAAAACTATCCCGAAACTATTTTTTAGTTGCATTGTGAGTAAGAAAAATTCAAGATCTGTAATTGGTCCTCTGAAGAACGATGTTGGTGAGCTAGAAACGGACGACACCCGAATGAGTGCCCTACCTAAAGAAAACATTTGTTCGGTATTTACGTTAGAGAATCAAGATATTACTAATCCTGAGGATATCATAGCGGGAAGACGAATTGAAGCCCACAGCATAGTGAAGGTGATTTTTTTACCAGTCGAAGTTATTCAATACATAGATAAATTGAAAGTCACAACATCTCTAGATCCAGACCAAGTTCATCACAGAATTCTGAAGGAGACTAGAAACGAAATCGCCGAATATTTATCAAACATTTTCACCCAATCTCTCACAAATGGCCCCTCCCCCTCTAAATGGAAGGAGGCCAATGTAACCCCAATTACAAAAAAAAAATACAAAAAGTGTCCCGGCAATTACCGTCCAATTAGTCTCATCTCAGTCATTGGCAAATTGATGGAAAGTTTGATAACGGATAAATTACAGATTTCTTAGTATCAAACAAACTGATTGTTACGAACCTGCTACTTTTTATCCATAATTTATATAATTGAAATCAATGCCACAAAATCTCCAATCGATATAATTTACCTTTTGTTTTCAAAAGGCCTTTCATAATGTTCCCCTCAAGCGCTCTGTTAGTAAATTGCACAGCATCGGTATTCGAGGCGAGCTTAACAACTGGATAAAATGCTGGCTTACGGACAGACGGCCGCGAGTTGTACTTAACGGAGCTTCCTCCCCTGGGGTAATGTCACAAGCGGCGTGCCTCAAGGATCCGTCTTAGGTCCAGTTCTCTTTACAATATCCAATGATGATCTCGAATACGTCGCTTATTATTCTAAGCAACGTATTCTCAAACATTAACAAGTTTGCAGACGATGCTAAGATATGAGGACAAGTACAAACTGAACTAGAGTGTCAGCAGATCCAACTAGACTGGAACATAAGGGTTGATTTGTCAGAAAAGTGACAAATTAAATTTATTGTAGACAATGTAAAGTTATGCACACAGGTCCTCATGACTTAAAACACGAATATTCAATATCCGGAAAGGAACTCATTCCTGGCACCGAAGAGAGAGATTTAGGTGTCATCACTAGTAACGACTTGAAAAGTAGCAAGCAATGTAATGATGCTGCCAAGAAAGGCAACAAAATGCTAGGTATGATATCCCGCACTATCATGTACAAAAACACATATAGTATGATCAAGTTATACAATGCATTTGTGAGACCACATCTCGAGTAATCCGTTCAACTTTGGTCTCCATATCTCCGAAGAGACGTTATTAAATTAGAGAAGGTTCAACGCAGAGCTACCTAACTCATCCCTTCGCTGCGGAATAAATCGTTTCAAGACTTTCTACGAGAACTCAATCTTTATTCGGTTGAGAAACGTCGATTCAGAGGTGACATGATTGAAGTGTGGAAGATTATGGAGGGTAAGGAAAACGTCGACCGAGCGAGCCTTTTCAATCTAGATACGAACGGAGTGACTAGGAACAATGGATACAAAATCGCTGGGAAACGTTTCTCACTCGATATCATGCCCAATTTTTTCACGCATTGAGCTGTCGAAGAATGGAACAAACTTCCAACGGTGGTTGTAAAAAGCATTACAATCGAAATGTTTAAGCCTCGGCTCGATTAGTTCTACATAAATCACCGATAAATAGCTAAACCGTTCACTTTGTTGATGTTATAAAAACAGGGATAGCACATGAAGCTCTCATAGACGTTCTACTTCAGAACTAATCATCTGGCTATCAAAAGGCAAACTAGTTTTAGCCAGTAGGTCTCTTGTTGTCTCCCTACACTTGTAATACACTCTTAACACAGGGAAAACTATTCATTCTTGAATCAAATGTATTTCACTGACACCTATTCACTTATATTCTAATGTTGCACACATAATCTAGTCATGGAAAGCGAAAGAAAACAATAGGATATAGAGGGAGGTAAGAAAAAAACAGTTGTCCAGTGGCCTTCTCTTCACCCTACTAGGTGGTGAATAAAATTTTACATAAAACTAATACATGCTCATATTTCTTCAATGTGCTATTATATGTTGCACTCTTTCAAGCTATTCTTCAATTCAATAATCATCAATATGATCGTCCAATGAAATGTGAAAAATTATTAGTACTATATCAACAAATAGCATAAATACATACTTTCACATCAGCATCGGCGTCACTTTGAGACGACAGGGTCTTGAATGGAAGTGGGTTTAGTGTGGGACTGACTGCCGGTAGGAGGAGGAGGTGTCAATGGGAGCACGTTCCAACTAATACGCCGCGGGGTAAGAGTTCCAGTAAAACTTTTACGATGTGGCTTATTATTCTAATTTCCTTCGCAAGGACTTATCGATTGACTACACTAAAGGCAAGAGAGATACATGCTACGTATGATGACTGAAGGTCAGTTACATAGTCATAACAGGTGAACAGCAACTGGTCGATGAAAATTCGTAGTTTATAAAGACCTACAAAAGCAACAACGCGGGACTCCGTCGAAACGTCTCGTCGCGTGCCAAATAGGGTTGATTCCCGAGAACTGGCCCTCTCAAGCTTTCACGGTCACTTTTGGCCCTGTTCTGTTCGACTTGCTATCCTCCAAGTACTTGGACATATTGCCTTGTCGCCCCTCTGCTTCGAAATTGATCAATAGCAAGACCTCAGTACCCTCGACGCCTCACGCTTTTGGCCTTGCACGTCTGACATCACATCTGACGTCACTCCTCACGCTGACGGCATGACCAGTCGCTCAAATAACCCGCATCTTTCCTAGTTACAAGAAGAGGAGACAAGAACTTCAGTTATAAATTTGTATTACAGTACTGATTCGCGGAGGATGTTATTTAGAAGCACAACTCGAGAAGGGAAACATCTTCAAGCGTAAGGAAATTTTACAACAGACGAAACCCTGTAGAGAAAAATGCTCAATCGTTAGTAAATGTGGAACAAATATGTTGCTTATTCCGATCAAACGGCAACACGTGAATCGTTTGTTTACGTTCTGATCGGTGGTCACGTTGCCAATTTACCGGGTGTAGTCGTGTTGGCAGTCATTATTAATATTAGGATTTCCTTGAATTGTAGGTGCTTTATGCTTCTTTAAGTGTGTAGCTGTTTGACCAGTCAAATATCTCTTCAAAAAAGTTCAATGCATCGCTTTAATTTGCTTTCGAAGTGATAATTAACTTGTTTGAAGGCTTTTCATACGATCGGTGCAGCTTCAAGAAGGAATATATTCCTCGAGAAGCAGAGAGAAGAGTGGGAAACGAAGAAAAGGAAAATTTTGGTATGGCACGAGAGAGCGTAAACTGTAAGGATAGGGTTATTTACGTAATGAAGTTTCCATTTAAAATCATCAAAAGGAAATCTCACGTTTTTTCGGATTTCAGATATTGTCCGACGACACAGTTTCCATCTGCAGAAAACGCAATAAAGTTTTCATCTGCCGTCAATTCAGTGATTGAATTTTACCCTTTGTTTCATCTAAAACTACGTGTCAAAATGAATACAACGCTGTGGAAAAGTTTATCCTCAATTGTATTCAAAACTACATACAATATTCCTGCAATTTTGAGTGAATTCTATCAATAATTTTGGAATTTTCATCAAATAAGCTGACGATTATCGTACAATTGCAGATACACCAACGAATTCACTTCGCAGAAAATAAACAACTAACATGTATGTGCCAATTTTGTTTTTGGTGACAGTACAGTTGTTGGCGCTCAGCCGAAACAAATATTTCTCATTTACCAAATTCCCAGCATTTTCTTTGTTAACAGATATTGTACAAGCTCGAATAATAAAACGACAGATTCTTGCGTGGTTCTTGATGTCGACCCACGACTGTTGAGCGATTCTCATTGTCGGACTCACGAATGTAGACAAAGTTTTTATTATGGTTTAAATGAATGTTGTACTGTCCGTTCTTCGTATAAAGGATTGTCGAACGAATTTAGTTAAGTGCATAGACGTACGCAATGATGCATGACGGCACTCTTTTCGTGCTTGCATTTCGAGTGACCAAATATTGCTAGAACATTCTGCTAAACCATGAACAGTTCTGGATTAAACATGATCCAACCATCATCAAATAACTTAATGCATGATGGATAAACATTATGTTGAATACAATTATACTAATGAAATTTGAAAATCGTTTATGTGATAGGGGCTACGTTTAAGTGCACCTCAAAAAAAGGGGAACAAACCATTTTTTCTTCCCCAAATTTCGGGAAAAAATCACTGATGATGATATATATTTTTTCCCAGTTGACACATTGGAACTCTCTTGACGGTCCATTAAAAAATGTATCCATGGGTTTTATGGGCGTAGTCTGATTTATTTTCATGATTTCCTCTTCCATCGTTCTAGGAACAATTTAGCAATCAGTATGGGATACATAATAACGATATGTGGAAAACTCGGCCAGCAATAGGGATTTATTTTTCCAGGGACGATTTTATCCATTCCATTGCTTTATGGAGTAATTTGTATCAACATTACCAGTGAAAATAACAGTTGTATAGATTTCACATGCTAAATGCGATATTACAATTATGTTCATAACGTAAGGCTTGCCATAAATGTTCGTCCGATAATCGTATCTGTAGAAAATGGTGCATCTGTAACTGTACGACCCGTCCAAACGATGATTGATGTACGAAGACACAACCTCTCAACTCTATCGAATGATTATTATCACCGCGATTTGTAACATATTTGACTGAGCAGTGCACTGATGTTGTTTACGTGTTATTACGAAGATGACATGCATAATAATGAAGTTCAGAATTCGCCTAAATTTGCACACAGGTTAACATTGTCAGCATAGATCCAATATATCCCATGTTGACAATGATTGAAATTTAGCAACGAATAAAATTCGCAAATCTTATAATACAAACAAGGACGCAGCGGGCATCTTCAGTAGCTTACTGCAGTTTTCAAATCAGAGGCTCACTGCAACGCGAGTAGTTCATATCTTGCAGCCTCAGAATTGGTTTTCAGCCCGGCCAATTACTCATATCTAAATTTAATGAGTCTCACCCGTTCACGGCTATTAAAGTAATATTGAATATGTAATTTTTTTTAGAACACTAGATCTATAATGTATACAAATGTTGTAACCGTTGAGGAAATCAAATTATTGTGACGTAGATACTATACATCGTATTTTATTTTTATCGTAAGTTTTTATAAGTCACTTTCCCCTAATTAGGAGGTTGGGTAAGTAGGGCTGACACAGAGGAGGAGGCACCCAATCTCCCTGCCACATGACCGCCGTGTCCTTTTCGGGGTTTGAACTCGCGACATTTAGCTCCGGAGGCTGGCACTGCAGTCCAGTCGCTATCCAATCGGCCACGCGGCCTTTGGCATTTGTTAAGAGATAAAAAAGTGGGATTTTCCAGGAATTCGTCAAACATATTCTGTTTAGTAGTATAGATGATCCAATGAAACACAATTAATTCATTCATGCAACTTGACACTTCAAAACCGTACATTTAACCAATATGAGCTGTATTGCAGCTGGTCGATTTCGTCAGAACTGTCAAGCCAGCGACATTTGCGGGAACTTCAGACGTTCTGTCAATAGTTTAGAATCGAGGTTTAAAATCGCGGCACCTTGCCGAGAATTCAAGCAATCTCGGTTATGGGAACTTTGGGGGCCGGGAATGACGGCGCTGAATAAGTTGTGTTCAGTCACAAGATGATTACAATATGACAGTTTGAGGTGTCATAAGAAGCAGGACGTTGATTGTTTCTTCAAGTTATTAAAACAATTCAACTTGTTTAAATCGGGATCATCCACGCATTCGCGATGATTCCATACGCATTTAAATTGTTAATTTATCTCCTGTTTCCATTTCATTACGAATGTCAAATCACTTTGTTGACAGTACAGTTGTTGGCGCTCGAGCTGAAAAAAATTGCGCTACAACATCTCGGCAGACATAACTATTATCATCGCCTTGATGGTTAGCACAGTTAAGGCACAATAGTGTGACGTCATCGGGTCTTATTAAGCGCAAACCCTCTTCGGACCACGTTTCTTCGTCCAACATTATCGTTGCAGAGTACATTACTTTAGAGCTCGGTAACTCGTTGCGTGAACATCTAACTGTGTGGGCTCACGTATCGAGTATAGCCATTCCTGACCTGGCACACGGTGTTGGACGCTAGGCATACGGGAACCAAATAGCAGGTGATAAGGACTGCTCGGCCGGCAGTGGTGGAGAAACGATAACAACAATTCCAGCAAAAAATGAAAGATGGAAGGAATGCTGACGTGGCGGTGCGTGTTGGAAGGAATGCTGACGTGGTGGTGCGTGATGGAAGGAATGCTGACGTGGTGGTGCGTGATGGAAGGAATGCTGACGTGGTGGTGCGTGATGGAAGGAATGCTGACGTGGTGGTGCGTGATGGAAGGAATGCTGACGTGATCATGCGTACCGTACTGTGGTTCGTCGCGAGTTCAGTTACTAAGGACAGGAAAATGTCCATCAAAAAACATCAAAGAAGTTGCAAGGAATTGTAAAAGATGTACTGGTCGTGTGGACCCCGTATGATGTCGTAATAATCAATGGCAATCAAAAGTGTAATCTCTCTAAACTGTTGATTTTTCTACCACGATCGGATGTGAGTTGAATGATTCAAGAAGGTGATGTGAGCAACTTAAACAGCAAGACACGGGGTTCAACAGCCCCACGCTGGAAAAACGAACGAACAGAAATGAGGGACTAGTTGAACACACAGAAACATAAGTAGATAAGAGAAACAAACTGAAGCTCTAGCAAAAGGTTATGCAAGAAGAAATCAGTCAATTGTGAGAAGATGTAAGCGTGTTGAAGCATAAGCGTCCACTGCTTACAGGAGTGCGATTATACCAAGCCCACCAGTCAGTGCAACATTAAACTCGACCAAAGCTACTCTCTGGCAAACTCCAAACAAGGAACCCCGCATCCGCAATCTGTCACCTCGCAATCTCCCGCCATTGACACTCACAGCACATAACCTTCAAGCCATCAAAGCCAACCGAGCCTCCCACCACTAACCCCCACACCACTCAAACCACGGAGCCAACCAAGCCAGCTCCCCAATCGTTGAATGCAAGAGAACCAATCCATCAAATGCACCTCACTCAACAAAGAGGAGGCAAACCGGAGATGCAAAAGAGGCAAACCGGAGATGGCAGTTATACAGTTGATAAACTGAATCGTACAGACAAGTTTACTACCTTCAGAGTCAGTGGAAGCTATATGGAAGTTAAACGCCTCAAATCACAGGATATGTGGCTTGCAGGCTCCCGCGTCCGAAAATTTCCCGAGAACAAGATAAACTGGAGCCCTCCAAATTAAACCAAGGGTCACTTTTAACTGATATGCATACCCCTTTAGGAGGATATCTTGGTTAGGTCACTTCTAACTGATATGGGTTTAATAGTGCAGAAGGGGTTAAGAAATAGCTGCGTACAAATATAATTCATGTGCTCTACAGGAGACGTGGCCGTTCAAACATGAGCATCCATTCTTTCTCCGTATCTTCAACCAATTCAGAAAAGAGGATTCTAACATTGCGCCTGTTTGGTGGACTCACCTTCCTGTATTCGGATAGAGTGAATCCATTTGCAAGTATTGAGCAGTACAATGATGGTAGAATACTTGGGTTATCTCTGACAATAGAGGGGATATCTTTTATGTTTATAAGTGTGTAATTTGCCTCAAGCAGCTCAACATAATGTGGAATTACTCACGTTGTATATTGGAATATTAGTGACAATTCTTAAAGGATCCCGTCATGATCATGTTTGTGTTATGGGTGATTCAACTGCCACCCATGCAGCAGAACATTTAATAAATAGCAGTTCTTCCCGAAAGTTAATGAACAAGACACTTCTGTTAATCAAAACGGGATAAACAGTTAAAGGGCTAGATCACGTAGCCCTTACTCTAGCAATAGCCAACAATATTACTCGAATGTTGGTAGGGGAATACAGGCCTCGGGCAGATCACTTGCCGCTCCACGCAGAGCTCTCATTATATGCGCTCCCTGTAATGGTTAATGGGGATGCAGCAACACAGTCCATTAACTGGCAATTCAATGACTTAGCCGAGACTAATATGTTTTGTTCAGTACTTATTAATCATCTTGGTACTTTGACCCTAGGGTTGCTGCGGTTTCCTTCAGCAACTGACCGAGACAAGTGAGACGAGCGCTACGAGTGTATGCGTGGAACAGCTCCATGACTGGCAAGGAAGGAAATGGATTGAGAACACCGAGATAAAGGCACAGTACGCCAGGGTGGAACAGGCATATGGCTGACTTACGCGAGGCAAGCAAAGTGGCATATGTGCAATAGCGAAATGCTGGTCAACCCCGAGCAGGTCTCTTATACAATGAAAATGATTGATTTATCAATGTCATCAAGTACGCTTTGCGTTTCTGTAAGAAACACGAGAATGATAAACGCGCAGGTAGCCTGCCAGAGGAAATGATTAACTAACGGATGATGGATTTCTGGAGATAAATTAAAAATCTATAACTGAACATATCTCTGTTTCTCAATGTGTGAATGCCATAACAGGGGAGATTAATATGGCTGATATGTAGCGCGATCACTTTGATGGTATAATAAAGCGTCAACAGCGACACTGAGTCGCCTTTTGTTAATGAGGCACTCAATCGGGAAATGGATGATGATGTTTACAAGTGAGAACTTAGGACTGCGTTCAGGAAATTAAAAAATACTCAAAGCTGTGGAGAAGGATGGTGTGCTTGCGGAAGTATTCAAGTATGGTCCTGTTCAACTTCTTCATGTCCTGTCTATTTCCTACGCTGGCAGCCTCAAACATAACTACCTTCCAAAGTTTCTAATGGATGTTGTCGTAATAAACAATCATGAAAACAAAGATAAAATGTACGACCTATATCAATTGCCACTGCTGCATCAAAGCTACTGAAAATAGTTGTTCATAACATGTTTGACGACTGTATGAAATCAACACCCAATCAATTTGGGTTCAAACCTTAACATGGGAAAGCATAAGGGCTGGAGTAAACAATTAATTAATTTTTCAGTGGTGGGTCACCATTGTACCTTTAAATTTTTGGATGCTAAAAATGCATTTGACCGTGTAAATCATTGGACACTGTTGAGAAAACTAGTTTAAGAGTAAGGGGGGGGCGCAAATTCACATTCCAAAGCTACTATAGAATCGGTACTTGCAGCAAAAATGTGTAATACGATGTTGGAGTTCAATGTTAAAACCCGTTTCGAACAACAAATGAGATTAGGTAGGGGACTTACTCTCGCCTCTACCTTTCCATATGTAGGAAGACAGCTCACATGATCGGCCAATTCTTAGCCGTATTGGGTGTTACATTGATGACTGCTGATTTAACGCGACTAGCTATGCAGATAACATGGCCCAGTTGGCCCCACATGTCGATGCTCTCCAGACGAGGTTGAATATATGCGCGACTGAGGTCGTGAAACTAGCCATCGAGTGCAATACTTGAAAATCAGCGTGTATGCTAGCGGAACCACCCAGCCCGAGGTTCCAGTATAGAACATACAGTGTACTTAACGGGGCCCCGCAAAAGTACGTAGACAGTCCCTTACTATGGGTATTTAATCACAAATAATGGGTGAGATAATGATATGCCCACTCAGGCTGGTCAAGGGTCTGGGACCAGGCACACCTATTGGTCTTGGGCTCCACATGTTGATTTTGCTCCTAGGTTCCCCTTCTAGGGCTTGTACCTTGGTTTCACCTCTTGGGCTTGTCAATGGGCTCGTCAATGGGCTCCAGCTACTGAATTGACCCACCAAAAATCTCTGCTCTTCCTACGGGTTTTCTCTGGGTTTGACAAACGCAGAACAGTGTCAGAACACAGGTCCCCACTTCCAGTCCTGGGCAGGCACCCGCTCCTGTTCCTTAGATAGCCTTGAGGGACTTACCTTGCGTGCTCTCGCCTTTTCCGACTTGTGAAGGTTCCTGAACAGCTGATGGCTGGACAGAAGTGTGTTACACGCCCTAGATGCTGAAGATCAACCTGCATTTAAATGTATACTTGATCATCCTCAGCCCCCAGCTGGCCCAACACCATCCCCACAACTGATGTAGATATGAAACATTTTTACACGTTCTGTTATTCTATCTACTGAAACTCATTGTGGTGTAAATTTGCGAGGGTAACTATGAGCAATCTCCGAGTAGCATACAATGACATGTTCAGAAGACTGATTGATGCCCCAAAAAAAACGAGTGCTAGCCTAGTATTTGCAGAATATGATGTTGACTGCCTAATAGTACGAGCAAGAAAAAGTGCATACAGCCTCCAGGAACAAATTGAAAAGTAGAATTATCCCTTCCTGGAGGCAATATGTTACAGTGAGGGGGACGAACCATCCCCACTTGAAGAAAGATGTTACAGATTGATGCTTGTGCAAGAAGATATCGATATTAATAAGAATAATGTTTGACTCCTAACAGCATATCCAGAATGTAGGGCCATTGTATGCGTGTGTGTATGTAAAAAAAAAAAAAAAGTTTATTGAAACACAGATGGTATGTTCTTCGTTTGGAACAAGAAATTTATACATGGTAATTCTAAAGAAGGTAAAAGGACAAGCTTAGAACTTGTAACTAAGTAGTTGGAGCTGTGTGCGAGCGGTAAGAGCCATTTTACTATCCTAACATACGAACACGACTATTGTCTAAACATGTCATGACGAGAGAACTATAAGGGTTAGTTTTAATACAGATACAGATACAGACACAAGGCCGCATCCCCCAGAAAGGGGGGTGGCCGACGGCGAGGCGCAACTCACACCCTCATACGCTCACACTCACACAACTTAGCCCTTTTGTGCTAAAGGGTCCGGCCGGTAGCCCCCCAACTTACATTCTGGGTCCCGAATTCACCGAGGAACCGTCGTCAGCAGCAGGGCCCGGCAGTTTTCACTGGTGTACCCCCGCCGCGTCATAATGGCCGGGCCCCCCCACCCACGACCATCCCGACAGCGGGATGCCAAGGGCGGGAAAGCACATCAGAGCAGCGTCAAAATCAACCATTCACAACCATTCTTCACTCACGCCTGTTCATTGCACGCTCTCTCGCCACCTCCATATTCATGTCTCTTCTTCCCAACGCCTGCTTCAGACCATCCATCCACCCACACTTCGGTCTACCTCTAGGCCTGCGACCACTCGCCTCCTGCGACCACTCGCCTCCGATTGGTGCGAC
>SDVV010015147.1:0-14605 GCA_016164225.1 Gammarus roeselii
ATATATCCATGGGTTGGAGACGGTAATGTACACTACATCAAATAACGGTGGAAAATCGTCCATTGTCCGTTTATATGAAGTCGTTGTATATTTTAGATGAGACGAGTAACTCAAGGTTCATTTTACGGATATTTCCATTCACCAACATCGATAATTATTGACGTTCACCAACAATAACGTCGATGAAAATTTTCCCGTAATATAACAGGGACTTGTATTATATGATGCTTCATGTTGTAAATATACTCTTGTATATAAAGCATCGGAATCAGAAACATTGTAATTTGACACGGTTATATTTTGTTTTATTGCAGGATATAAATATATTTTTGGTGGTTATTGTACACGAAACACTATTTTAATATGTTGAAGGAACGGAAATTTGCATTGAATCTGACGTGGTATAACGCATTCGAGAAACAATTTTCATCGTGCAATGACTCAAATGAAACTTCCGCAAAGACTCCTCAACACTGAAACGAAGGAACAAACGGTTTACAGCATGTGTGTATGGCAATCCATTTCTGTTACCCGCACCTTTTCAAAATTCATGTCAGTGTTATCAATACTGGCGAACAATAGCAGTAACTTAAAACAATACGTAAACAATCAACGGTATGCAAAAAGCAGGGGCAGCACCTGCATTGACACGCAAGTCACGTTTGAGAGAATTTACGTGACAATGTGAAAACATCGTGTTGACAATGTGAAAACATAATGTGAATGCGGTAAATTGTATTGTGAACGCCGGCGCATAACAGGTCTCAATCCCTCGTCCATCGGACTGTTCACTTAATTCCCTGCAATCGAGCCATTGATCGATGAGATGAAGGGGACATATTCTGTTTATTAGTTAAAGAATAGTTGATGTGCAATTGCTGGATTATTTAAAAATAACAGTACCCCAGAAAAAAAATCACAGTTAGTAATCGAGTATTCTCACAAGTTATTTAAATGCAATTCCACTTAAGTAATCTCATTTAACAAAATAATAATATGATAATATTGTTACAATGCATAACCTTTTACAAGTATATTAAATATACTATTGAAATCACAAAACTTCAACCCCAAAACCTTTTGCAGCCCCGTGGTGTTGATCATGGATCAAAATGATGGCCTTAAATTATCGGTAAACACATAAAATTCATAAACTCTAGAAACTCGTATACGATCCAATCAATTGCGCTTCCAGGGCTTGTTAATATAAGTAGTTGTTGTCTCTTACCAGACTATCTTTTCGATTCATGTATATGTCGCTGAACTTTGTATATAACCCTCAACTCTGTATGCGTTCTTAATCCGTATATTTTTATCTTGACCCTTACCTTACAGTGGGTGGAGTGTTGGCTCAAAATATATGAGTGACACTTTAAATTGCAGACAAATATCTCAAGTATGTACTAGCCAGGTGAACCATGGGATGTAATAGTTGTGTATGTATTAGCCAGGTGAACCATGTGTTGTAATAGTTGTCTATGTAAAAGCCGGGTCAACCATGTGATGTAATAGTTGTCTATATATGAGACAGGTGAAACATGTGATGTAATAGTTGTCTATATATGAGACAGGTGAAACATGTGATGTAATAGTTGTCTATATATGAGATAGGTGAAACATGTGATGTAATAGTTGTCTATGTTTGAGCCAGGTGAACCATGGGATGTAATAGTTGTCTATGTATGAGCCAGGTGAACCATATGAGGTAATAATTGTGTATGTATGAGCCAGGTGAACGATGTTATGTAATAGTTGTCTAGGTATGAGCCAGGTGAACCATGGGATGTAATAGTTGTCTAGGTATGAGCCAGGTGAACCATGTAATGTAATAGTTGTCTATGTATGAGCCAGGTGAACCATGTGATGTAATATTTCTGTATGTATGAGCCAGGTGAAACATGTGATGTAATAGTTGTCTAGGTATGGGCCAGGTGAACCATGGGATGTAATAGTTGTCTATGTATGAGCCAGGTGAACCATGAGATGTAATAGCTGTCTATGTACGAGCTAGGTGAAACATGGGATTCAATAGTTGTCTATGTATGAGCCAGGTGAACCATGTGATATAATAGTTGTCTAGGTATGAGCCAGGTGAACCATGTGATATAATAGTTGTCTATGTATGAGCCAGGTGAACCAAGTGATATAATAGTTGTCTATGTATGAGCCAGGTGAACCATGTGATGTAATAGTTCTGTATGTATGAGCCAGGTGGAACATGTTATGTAATAGTTGTCTATGTATGAGCTAGGTGAACCATGAGATGTAATAGTTGTGTTTGTTTGAGCCAGGTGAACTATGGAATGTAATAGTTGTGTATGTATGAGCCAGGTGAACCATGGGATGTAATAGTTGTGTATGTATGTACCAAGCATAGCAGAGCGTTCCTGGGATACGTTCGAATTACACGATATTGTTGTGTGTAGTTGTTGGATTTTCAGTCAGCATTGGAAGAGCAGCTGCACAAGTATTGTGCAATTATGTACGCTGGGCTCCATTCAGCAATGTCGTGCCTGGTGCATGACGAGTGGTGTCATGGCTTATGAACGGTAACATCCACGGTGGCGCTTGGATAAATGCAAGCAACGCTATCACTAGTATGCTCATCATAAACCAAGACTTAATTGTGCAACGCCAGCCAGACCTGATCAGATAAACACGTGTAGCGCAGTCGGTTGTAGAGAAATGTTTGAGTGAAATGATTTCGGTCAAGAATTTCCATTTAGACATTGTAACAATTGTTTTGAATGGGGTTGTTATAGTGATTGTTATAGTGTTTGAATTGCGAACAGTTCCAGTCTATATATTTGATGTGGTACGGATTTTTTTTTCATTATGTAGCACGACGCTAACATTTACTCAGATTCACATAGAAATGATAGCTAAAAGCCACTGCAGCAACCAATTGGGTTAATGCACATCATTCCCTGTCATTAGAACGATAAAAGCTGACCGTGGGGTTGCAGGGATTGAATCTCAGGAGTAGCTATAAGTACTACATTCATCAATTCTTTGGGGACCCACGAGTGCCCTTCTCGGCAAAAAGCTGGTTGCGCTCCTGGATATAGTACTCCAAGGAGCAATTTTTTTACTCGTGTCAATGTTATTGTTATTATGTATGTTATTTTTTAGTGTGTCCGACTTAGTCGCTGTATATCTCGGACATTATAGTTGTATGTTAAGCCAATTACTCTTGTCAAGTTATTTACTGTAGGTACAGACAGAGCACCCGGGACGGGTGTGGGGCAGGGTAGGGGAGGAGGAAAGGGGAGGAGAGTCAGGCATCTAAGTACTCCATTCATCAATTTTTGGGGGTCCCACGAGTACCCCCCTCGGCAAAAAGTTGGTTGCGCTCCTGGATATAGTACTCCAAGGAGCAATTCTCCCCAGGATAGGGGAGAAGGAAAGGGGGGGGGGGTTAGACACATAAGTGATACGTAGAGCAATTTTCTGTGAGTCGGCCAATGTGATGGTTAGGATGTATGTTATTACTTAGTGTGTCCGATTTAGGCGCTGTATATCTCGGTCATTAAGGTTGTATGTTAAGACAAATTGATCTTTTGGTCAAGATAATTACTGTAGGCACAGAGAGGAACTCCCGGGACGGGTGTGAAGTAGGGTAGGGGAGGAGGAAAGGGGAGGGGGTCAGACGCATAAGCTGTGCAAGGAGCAATTTTTGATAGAGACCACCCGGGAGTTGAGAGTGGGTGGTCCGAGTATATCTGTGACATTATTATTGTAGGTTTATTTAGTTTCATTCTGGTTTATTGCTTTTGGGGTCTGTAGCCACATAAAGACAATTACTCAAGTGGGTCTCAATTTAGCTATGACAATTAGCAATTTTGTCTCTAGATGTGTGGTCGTTACGAGTTTTTGAAAGAAAATGACGGTATGTATTAGGACGGGCTGATAGTATAGGATACATTTTAATAGTCTTTTTTTATATCGCATTATATAGTTTTTGAGGCCTTCCTGTTATCTCAATGTTTTTTATATTGATCGCACATATTTGTTATGTCATTGGAATAGAATCTTTTATATCGCTTCGATTTCGTTTTCAATGGTTTTTTGTGTTTATTACTGAGGTGCGTACGTGGTATATACAAGCAAATTCGATATTTATTATGGAATCCCTTTGTATGCATATGTTTTGAGGGTTTCGTCAGGATCCAATGTGATAAACAAATAGTTGCAGACACGTTCACGTATTTTTTCAGGTGAATTTTTCTGTAGACAATGACACAAAATTAATTTATACGTATTTAATAATGGATTAAAATACATATTTAGGTGAATTTTTTTAGAGTCGGTTGCAGCTACGTTCACGCATGTTCAAAACATATTACAGTTGGACAATCAAACATGGTCAATAAAATATATATGATGTGAAGTAGGTCAGTCAGGCCATGAATGAATAGAAGTCAACGGAAGTCGACAGACGTGCTGGGTGTAGCCGGCAAGTCGGCAGCGGGACGTAAATAAGGTTGTTTGTAACAAAAATGCAACTACTTTATGCATTGCTAATTGCCCAGCTGATTTGAAAGAGAAACAGACGGTCGCATTTCTAAGCCGTCTTCAAATGATCATTTCCTGTCCCCACCCGGGAGGCGGAATGTAATTAGATAACTAATTAGATAATACTCCTATATCGTTCATGTGTTAATAAAGATGTAGTATTTGATTGTAGTATTGCACGGATATATTGATGGGATAAATTTGTGGTAGTCTTAAACGAGTGCTTACGACTCGACTTTGTATGCTTTACCTCTTAATCTAAGTCGGTGAGAGGTCGATCGAACTGTTTGGCTAAATTGGACATCAACTACAAAGCATCCGGTATCTAAGGGCCTTGAGAGCACTTGCCGGTTGAAGCAAAGGAGGGTTGTTCCGGAAAATACCTAGTATATATAGAGGAGCCAAATAATGCAGTTCAGTTTTGTGCCCTGAGATCGTGATAAAGAGTGGTCGTCGTGCTCCGTGTAGTTATGGGATACCACAATTTCCTGGTTAAGTTAAAGTGTATGTAAAGTATTAACTTGTCGTGCATAATAAATGTGTTTTGTCAATCATGATCAGCATAATTTAACGTAAAAAATACCGTAGTTATCCCCTAAGTCATAAGAAAATGTCCTCACCAGGCCGCTTGATCGACCCCTCAGGTCCAAGATAAGAAGAACCTTCGCGCGGTTTGTACTGTTATAAGCGGTGTTCATGTATTGGGCTCCGCGAACAAATATTCTTCGTGCCTGCGGTATAGATAATAATTTTCGATGAGGCGTCATTTAATTTAGAAGATGCCGGAGAAGAATAGTACTCGATTAGTAAAATGAACAATAAGGTATTTATTATTGATACGATTTTCAACAAAACCGTCATTTTAGCTCAACGATGATGTTAAAATTTATAGTCTTCATTATAACGATTCAACTATTCCTGTTGTAATTAACAACTAGACCTTCTGCATCTAGCAATATTATATTTCCTGCAATAATGATTGTCGGCCTCTCGATGAGATTCTAGAGCCTGCTTGTCCATAGCAAAATGTTAACATACCAAGATTCATATACCGAATGTAGGTTTTGAGCACGGATCGTGAGGACAGTTGAAATTAGTTAGTCGATGTTATAACAGAAACTTGAGGTGAACCACGAGCCATCACTTTAGCAAACTGAACTACTATGTACGATCGACGAAAGCAAATACGAATTTAATTACCGAGTATCAAATAACTTGAGAGCGGCGATTCCCTCTGCCAACGAAAATTACTTATTTCTCCTGGCTAAGGGTACCATCAAAACCCATACCAACTTTAGGTACTCCAAGATAAGCTCGTCATTCGGTTTTATTTGTTCCTTCAACATGTAAGCACTACCATGTTACAGTGCGCTAAGAACAATATGGTACACCTCTACCTCCAATATTTTGCTCAGTTGATATTTTAGATTCGTCAGTTGTATTGGATCCTTTCTCCAGGTGGCAGCAACGCTTAACCAGTTTACCTGAATCCTAGATATCTCTACCCGCATTTTTCTATCATCAATTTTGACGCCACGCTCAAATAATAATATATTGGAGTTAGCTACGTTTGGATACCCTTGACCGCTGGTGTGGGCTGAGTGACGTCATCATTCTCACTACTTCGAAAGACACAAAAATACATCAATAAGTCCAGTCATTCATTTCGGTCCGTACTTGGACCTTTATAAGTCACAGCGGATCCTTGCCCAGTCCATCTCTGTAGCAAACTAATGCGTAACGCATAAGTTGATAAATATAATATGAGGCTAATGTTTTCCATCAACTTCGTCTATCATCGTCCGTACATCGATCCTCGTCATCACTATGATGGACAAAAAATATCATCCTATCAATAGTCACATCTGAGAAAGTTTTTTACCGATAATTAATACATTGCAGTCAAAAGCTAACCGGGTTACATTAATCCTCAAGTAAACTGGCAAATAAATCTATTACCCCTCGCAAATATTTCATATCTTGTGACTCTTTAGCATGCCTATTTTACCTTTGATATTTCGTCACAATTTTTTTTGATCGTTCGAATTATTCCATGATGTTTTTCGAGTGTATGAAATGGTAAACTATCCTGAGCACGTAAGACTCTAATCAAAGCGTTCGTTGATCTAATATTTTATATAACTTGTTCAAAAGTGTGTCTAAATGTAAATTATGACAGATGTAGGTCTCATCTCTACCGCCATCTTGTTGAAATCTTGATGGCGTTCATGGCTAACTGTGATACTTGCACTACCCCCTCCCAAATATATTGGGTCAATAAAGCACTAACCACGTATTGCACACCTGGCCAAGCATTTCGGAACGTACAACAGCGACCATTACCTATGCCTCAGCCTTACCCAGCCCTCTCTTTACTCTTATTCTTTCTGATCACTTTTCCTTATCATCATCAAACTTCACCTTCCCTTTCGTCCTTTCTCCCTAACTCATTTTTCATTTTCCTTCCCTTTCTTTTTCACTACTCCCCCAATCATTTCCGCAACTTTGAGCCCACTTAAATCTGTTCCTCAGGCTCCGTTTTGATAACCTCCTTCACGTTCGTCCCTTTATCACGATACTCCGTAGGTGCTTGTAATCGAGAACGTAGCATAACATCCGCTTGGAAAGTAATATTTTATGCCCTGGAGATGTCAACACCTTCCATGAAGTATCGATGCTTACTGACAACAACACAGAGGATTCTGTCCCTGCATTTAATCGTTCGTTGACGTGAAGCAATAATTGGGATGGAACACAGATGTATGAAGAAAACGAGGAAGATTGCAATGGATAGGCGTGATTGGAGAATGATTGTGTATGATTGAGTTTGAGGCGGCCTCGAAACAGAATGACCGATGGGTGAGGGAGAGCTCGGCACGTATGATACGGCGGCGGTAAACCAGCTATGGTATTGGCCCTGCTGGCGACAACAATTTCAGAGCTTCTATGACCCTGAGTGAGTGAACGGGAAGGCGACTTGTCGGGTCTTTTACGCTTAAGGCTATGCAGTATTATGGGCAGTCGTAAGACGACTTGCATCAAGATCTCTCCCCGTCATGGTCCGATTTATGGACCCAATGCTCTCCTCCAACCAACTGCTGTGGCAAACGAAATTTCCTCCTCGGCATACAATGCCTGCAATTTTGCAAGTGGAAGTAGCAAAATCTTGTGTAAATCATTTGATTTTCCCTACCTTTCTGAAATGAAATCCTAAATTGTTGTGTTTTGAATGAGTCATTTGCTCTCTCACAACATTTCACGTGTGAACAAATGTTGCTCCGTTAACGCCTTCGTCAAAGTGGAATGCCTTTACGACTAGGTATTTCAACGACAACAATAACGTGTTCGCATAGTCAGTCCGGTTTCGGATTGAGGATGTTGTTGTGAGGCGATGTCTGTTGAAGCCCCGGTCGTTTACATGACGCTTCTGAGCTTTGCGTGTGCGCACACAGTCCGCTTACCTCTCCTAAAATGAGGATCGGGAGAGGTCCGAGGCTTCAACAGCCATCGCCTCCCAACAACATCCTCACCCAGAAACCGAACTGACTATGCGAGCACGTTATGAAAAATAACGAAGTAATATAGCTAAGCTATTAATATGTTCAGGAGCAGTTACTTTATTCATCCACAAATTTGTGTTCACAACATTAACACAGGATCAAAATCGGAGAGCTCGACCAGGCAACTCATTCAGAAATGAAAATCCCGCATTGGATGGTTCAAGCGGTATATAATTTGGGGTGGACCGTATAACGGGAAACATTCGTCAATGCAGGTAAATCAATGCCGTACAAACAAACGATACATTCATACGTCGAATTTAACCAAAATTTTGCATTTCTTATATTATTATACCTGAACACGTCGTCGTAGTGCCTTCTCTAAATCATATTTCCGCCGCGTTTAAATCTATAGCTGTACATGATCATTCAAGATTTATATGAATAACAGATTATATACGAGCTTTCTTTCGTAACTGCACCTACCAGGATCATCTAACCATCGTCGGGCAGCTCTGATCGTCCTCACTGCGGATAATCTCGATAACCGCGATAACAGGAACCGTCATAGTGATTAGGTAAAGAAGATTAAGTCCGCATCCATGATGATGAAATGGAGTTGTTTAATTGATATAATATACATTCAGTAACACGATGTTCGTATATAAGCTACACACGACGAAAATTTCAACGAATAGCGATTCTGACTGGATAAAGGGTGTTTGGTTAACCATTGCCAGCAATTCGGGTGTAAATTAAACACAGATTTCAACACAGCTCTGCCTGATGTGGGTACTCTCGTCATCCCCCTTCCCCCTTGAGAGGTTCAAATTGATGATAAGTTATGGATTCAAATTGACACTGGCTCGGTTAGTTAACGGCTTCGCCCCCCTCCTCCACCCTCAAGGGAAATTCTTGGCTACACACGTGTTCATCAACGGCATGCAGAATTCTGGCTGATGTTTTACTAACGAAGCTCGATGAGCGCCGCTTCATAGCGACTGATGATGAGAGTGATGTGGTTTAAGTGGTAGCGGTGTGATTCAAGTGGTAGCGGTATAATGGCTCAGAACTGTAACGGTTGATGGTGCATGGTGCACCACTTGGGCCTCTCGATGAAATGTGCGCTCGTCTCTCTTCTGATCGTTACTTTATGAACCTCTCAATAATTTTCTCCACATAGAGCGCATTCTATGGTGTCAATGAAACATTATACAGTGTGTCCAAAGATGAAAGTCTACTGCATCAAATTCTGAAACGCAAGGCCTACAAAAATTGTTCAACTTACTGATCACCCGAAACATCTGTTCGGCCTCTCACCCGAGCATTCAGTTTTTGTGGCGCCGCATCGTCTTGTTAAACACTCAAATCTTTGGGCCGCAGCTCGCTTCATGGTTGCAATAATCCCTATTATGTTCGTTAAGCACTTTGACAATGTTCTCGCTCCATGTCATACAGTTGGCCTCCACTTATAGCGAACATTTCATTATGACAATCTCTATGTTACTGAGAACGAGTTCACCTTCGCCAAAAACTTGACGAACCTTAATTTTGTTCGTTGCCTGAAGAGATAACAAAATGTTAACGAACGAACGTTTAACGTCCTGGACCAGGCAGGGAGTGGGTTGATGCAATAGGTTGCGGGAGGAAAAATGAGTTGCGGCTAAACGAAACCCTTCTAACACTACGTACGAAGTGTTCGAAGGGGGAAGGTTGTTTGCCGGCGTGCCTCCCCATAACTATTTTTTACGCAACTAACAGAGTGCTCGTTAAATGGGGCTGTGCTCTTGGGTTCAGAACAGTGAGATTTGTTAAGTTCATTGAACGTTAATGAAAGGCTCACTGTACTTGCACAAACTTCTCCTAAGCATCTTGGGCCAATCTCTTCATCCGCACCTTGTCGTGCATTTAGTGCTGAGCAACCGCGATCACTACCTACGCTTCTTAGCCTGCATGTTTTTTATATCTCTCTCTTACCCTACCACTATTTCTCCTAATGAACTGCTTCCTTGCTTCATTATTTGCCAAATTCTTCACTTCTTAGATTCCTGTTCTTCTATACCTCATCTTGCTTTTCCGTTCACGCATCACACTCTCACTTTCCTCTTTTGCACTCACCTTTTACAGATCCCCAAACTCAACTCATTTATATCACTCGAACTCCCCTTCGCCACTCTCTCCGTACTTAATGTCCTATCGTCGCCAATTTTTCGACATATCGTTCTCTTTCTTTGTCAAATTTGCAAATTTCATTACCATCCGTCCGATTTCTACTCTTCTTAATGAGTTTGATTCCAAATATCCCTCCACCCTCTCCAGTTCTGCTCAGCTTCCCCCGTCACCGCGTTCTTTGTTATCAAAGCCGCCGCAAAATGTCTGAAAGCCGTTCATTGAACTGTGCGCTCGATTAATGGATGCCTTTCTGTGTTGATTTAGCGAGAAATCAAATCCGAGGACTTGGTACTTGTATTTGCTGTCGTAAGGTTTTGTAGGGAGAAAGTTCTAAATGGAAACATCATAAGTTTAATCTTCATAGAACTTTTGTCGTGCGGGTGAGAACTGTAGAATATTGATTCTTCAGAAGTGGTAAATTAAAAAACCCAGATTGCGTAAGTTCTATCATCTGTTTCGTTTAGAATAATTTGACAGTAAAAATAAAAAAAGGTATCACATTTTATACGAGTAAACTTACAAGGAAGAATGAGGGAAAACACCATATAAGCTGTTTTTCTGAATGATTTAATAACTTTGTCCCTATGATGGCACCGTAAGATTGATGACAATGAATGTTTTAATTTATTTGTTACATTCTAGTATTTCAGATGCTAGAATGTAAAATGTCCTGTCAATTTTCAATAATAAAGCATGATAACGGCTGCAATTTACACTCAATTATCTCAGGAAGTGGAGCAATTCTGTTCAATGAATAAGATCAACGTCTTTCATTACAAATGCTTACTCTATCGTGCGAACAATGGATGTTACCATTTAAATGCATGTAACAACATAATAAATTATGAGTACATGTTTCCGATATCAATTCTTTTTAGACTTATAAACCAACTTTCTTGTTATTTAGAATCAATAAAAGTTTACACAATAAGATACATGATCATGCGTTGTTCCTTTTCCCCTGAGTATTCATAATTTTTCAATTATTTAATACAACGAAATGTAACATCAATTAGAATTCATGTGCAGAAGGACGGAGAGGATTACCACGTTTAAAGTGTTGATTCATGAGAAGTTGGTTTCCCAGTCTTATCTTCGTACGTTAGTATCTGGCACTTCCGGAATGGTGACATGCGGGCCGAAATACTGTGGTTTCCCAGTCTTATCTTCGTACGTTAGTATCTGGCACTTCCGGAATGGTGACATGCGGGCCGAAATGCTGTGGTTTCCCAGTCTTATCTTCGTACGTTAGTATCTGGCACTTCCGGAATGGTGACATGCGGGCCGAAATACTGTGGTTTCCCAGTCTTATCTTCGTACGTTAGTATCTGGCACTTCCGGAATGGTGACATGCGGGTCGAAATACTGTTGGAAGGTTACAAATATCAATCCGATACTAAATGGGCACACTTCGTCAAAGTCTCTTCAAATAGTAATAGATAGTGAGTAGTTGAGTAATATTAGGCCTAGTGTAAGCAATACTTAAATTTGTTGGTATTTTTTACATATCACAGGTGGCAAATGACCGAATTATATGAACAGATCTTCCTTTTGTACCTATGATATGGGCCAAATTTTTAGTCTTATAATGGTGTGATAATATTGATAAGAAATAGACATCAACAAAAATCAAGTGTGTCACACATTCCATGTATGTATACTAATATTTGGAATTGCATGTTTGGAACATGTCAGTGTATATTAAATTCTTGGAATAAGTTTTATGTATTGACATCTATATAATCTTCAAGAAGTACAACGACGAGGTGGATGTTTGAAAATTCCCTCCTGTAAACGTAGATATCATTACAGGTACGTATTTTTTCTACATTACTTGATCCAACTCTTCCTTACTGGCCTGCCAATGCACTTAACATTCGTGAACAGTGCTATGTTACCTTGTTCAGTATTGCGAGTGGCAAGGTAGCAGATAATAAGGAACTTCCTCAATACAAATAACGGTTTTAAACTCTCACAGTCACGCTAGTTTGTTTTAATGATGAGCTTTGTGATTGAACAGACACACAGGCAATTGGACGGGTCGGTCCATTAATTTATCGAGAAACTTAGTAGAACATCATTTCGAGTAGTATCATAGCCAATATGTCAATCTCAGAGCTTCAACTATTGGAATGTCAATGCCATTTCAGCAGTATATCAATTTCGGTTTTCTGTACTCCAGTATCGAATTATTCTGATCGTCAATCATTGGATCATTTCCTAGCGGTCATAAAGAGTATATATTCCAGTGATATGTATATATTTTATGAATAACTTATGTAGTCTATTCACCACTTCATTATTTCATACAATGTGTTATACCCATCTTTACAATATGTTAGCGCATTTCGTCATGAAATATGTATATCCAGCGCTATGTATATATTTTATGTACAATTTATGTCACCTATTCAACCCTTCAGTATTCATATCTTACACCATCTTTGCTATGTGTCAGCGCATTTCGATTTCCCAACCCCATGTTCTCAGGATTTCTTGCCCCATGTGTTGGCGGTTTTCCCAATCCTATGTATTTCGTAATTTTCCCGACCCCATGTATTTCGTGATCGCCCCACCCCATGTATTTCGTGCCAGGCATTCCTGTTTCTTACCTCAAATAAGAAGTTGGCTGTCGATCATTTATTATAATATTATAGTTTACAATCTGTCGCATGAAATCAGATCCAGCGGCGAATTTCGAATTGAATTTTTGTTTACGTTAATTTAAATAGTGTTCACAACAAAAAGTTTTATGTTTACTATTTTGAAACAATGAAAACCCATTGCCAGATGATTGATGTAAAGGTTTTGATAATAATTTAATAACTATACTAATTGTCATCCATATATGTAGGTATGTGTGTGCACATATGAATGTGTATTATACTGATTGTCATCCATACAAGTAGTTGGGTGTGCGCACATATGAATGTGTATTATACTGATTGTTCATCCATGTATGTAGGTAGGTAAGAGCACATGGGAATGTGTAGTATACTAATTGTCATCCATATAAATAGGTAGGTGTGTGCACACATGAATGTGTATTACACTTTTCGTCATCCATATATGTAGGTAGTCGTGTGCACATTTGAATGTGTATATGTATGTGTACATGTATGATGGTATATTGTGAATTCCATTCAGTTCGATGAAGGCGAGCCAGCAGCACTCTAGAGATGAGTTGCGATGTATTCTTTTTCGATTTATCAAACTCATGCACATGTTTTATTTTAAGATTTTCAATAACATACATCGTGAATCGTGTTTTAAAACATGATGTAGCTACAAACCGGCCGCCGACAGATGCGCTGTCACTAATTCACTTTATTTCCCGTTTCGCTTATTCAAATAGCGTATATAAAAACTAAGTTTTATGTATTATACCTAAGTATTGAAAACCCATTGCTTGACGATGGAATTAAATGATTTAATAATAATAATAATAATTTATCTGAGGAGATGCCTGAGGGTTGATTTTGAGATATTCTCTGACGGACCGGACGACTGGGAACATAAAACACGCAAAGAGTTGGGTTTCCTGTCTTGAATATTGAATATAATATTGCTTTCCTCTGTTGCCCTGGTTGCCTTTGTCAAAATTCATGCTTTCGAGATCGACTGAATATAAGTCTTTGAAATCATTATTGTCTATTAAATGACAGATCACTTTTCCTCTCCTTCCTTACATAGCTTCGATTGATCAAGCCATCACTATGATCGTTGAAAACAATCGATTCAAGTAATGTGCCCTTCGGATACTCACTCCTGTTCTATCATAAACTATTGTTAACTTGTTTAGAGACTCGACTATTTTAAGTTCGTTTTTCTTACGTTTACCTCTAACCGCTCTGGTGGAAGGTATCTTGTCCGAGGAACTACACTTTTGATGCACTTGTGGAAAAGCTAGGAACCTAATTCGTATTTGGAAATTAGGTCAAACGTCCCAGTACCCTACCTCTGCAAATTCGTTGATCTATTAATAAACTGAGTTATTGGCCTTCTGAATAGGTGGGAACTGTTGCTGGTACCAAACTTCGTGTAATTCAACTGGTCCTTTGAATTGTAATTGATGACTGTCGTTTTCAGTCAGGAGCATGTCCCTTAGCTTCGCTGGTAGCCCAACAATATTGCGAATGACACGAGATCACACTGCTCTTGACATCGGAATTCATGCTGGGTATTTTACCACACCCACAAACTTTATAAAATGTATAAATGTCCATTATTGACTCATCCCATCACCTATACCCATGATATATGACGAAATAAACATACTAGGCACCATAAACGATTTTACTCCAGTCACTGACACATCACGAACTAGTGCCGTGGCAGGACTGGAAGCCATACATGACTATAGTAAAGTTCGATTGAAATATGGACCACAAATTTCTATTGAAGAACGAATACGTATT
>SDVV010015148.1:0-14604 GCA_016164225.1 Gammarus roeselii
GTGGCATAACGCAGGCGCACGAGTGGTTAGGAGTGTCACGTGGCATAACGCAGGCGCACGAGTGGTTAGGAGTGTCACGTGGCATAACGCAGGCGCACAAGTGGTTAGGAGTGTCACGTGGCATAACGAAGGCGCACGAGTGGTTAGGAGTGTCACGTGGCATAACGCAGGCGCACGAGTGGTTAGGAGTGCCACGTGGCATAACGAAGGCGCACGAGTGGTTAGGAGTTTCACGTGGCATAACGCAGGCGCACGAGTGGTTAGGAGTGCCACGTGGCATAACGCAAGCCTGAAAGGGAGGGCGGGGGTAACGTCAAATCAATGTTATTGGCGTTGTCTGTACACCAAAGAACTAACCCCGTCTGATGGGATTCCTGCCGGTAAGCAACAAGAGCAAAGGGACCCTCCATGCTGGTTTCGGCCATTGCACGTAAATCAAGATCGTATAGCAAGAGGAATCAAGATTCTACAATCATATTGCAAATTTTCTGGTAGGCCATCATTATGTGTAGAAATACAAAATATGTGCATTGCTCGACTCACTCAGAAATGAGTTTCAGGCATAACTGAGTAGCAATTAGATATTTTGAAACTAAACAGTGAAGATAATACGATATGAATAATACTGAGAAGCTTATTGCTTATTGAATAGTATAAGCTGTGGGGCACATTTTCATGATTTCTTAAATATGTGAGTTCTAACTAAACAGAGGGACTGACAATAATGAAGAGCAGTTCCTATTATGGCTGACATTACAAGTCATACAGCCTTGATAACCACAACATTGAGGTTCACTGATGCTCATCCCTCAAAGCATGAAGCAAGTACCAACAAACAACACGACACACCATCCCTCGGCCGCGGACCCCCTTCTACCTCTTCTCTCCTACCCCCACCATTTCAACACTCTTTCAACCCACACCAAAATAATCCCAGGTCACGCACGCGCAAGAGAACATCATCCGTGCTCATGCGTTCTTACATTGGTGGCGTTCCACCGAACAGCTGCTACAGGGAGTTCAGTCTATAGCATCGGCAAATGATAAAACCATTCCAGGATTGAATACTCTTTGAGAAACAATATTTACTCGAGTGCTCATAATCCACGATAGATATCGAGATCTAATGGCCAACCCAGATCGCGTCGATGAATGGATCCCCAGGGGTTACTCCAGTGCTCATAATCCACGATAGATATCGAGATCTAATGGCCAACCCAGATCGCGTCGATGAATGGTTCCCCCAGGGGTTACTCCAGTGCTCATAATCCACGATAGATATCGAGATCTAATGGCCAACCCAGATCGCGTCGATGAATGGTTCCCCCAGTGGTTACTCCAGTGCTCATAATCCACGATAGATATCGAGATCTAATGGCCAACCCAGACCGCGTCGATGAATGGTTGAGGCGTCACCGTCATATGAGTATGTAAATACATACACAATAGTTGCCGATTAGCAGAGCAGGCCTAAACTTGAACTGTAGGCTAATCAAGTCGTATTTTAGTGTCATTGATCGACATTGAAACGTGCGCAATGATGGCTGAACACAAAGGTACAGGAACCGTAACGAGGTGTTCTTGTGACCAGAAAAATGGTAACGCGATGTCAGAGTAAGTCGCTGCACGACCAGCAGATCGGAGCACTGGCAGCAATGATACGTCATTGCGCGGAAATAAGTAGAATGTGGGCTTTTACACACAAACCTACGGAACAATGTAAAATCACTAATTGTAATTAAACTACCGAAGCCTACTCTTTCACTCGGAATTAGTCAGGCAGTATGTTTCTTCTTCTATCTAATTATTCAAGAAAGAAATTGTGTATAATTTAGTATTTGGGTCTAATTAAATGACAAGAAAATCAAAATTTGCGATCTAAACCTCCTAATGTTGACATTTTTAAAGTTACGGAGATTTGCTCTGTAAGATGTAGAAGGGAGATCGGTATTTTCTGTGGATAGCACCAAACAAAAGACTAACAGAAGATGCAATGTTTATAATTACGATTACCCAAAAGAAGATGGAAGTTTAAACAATTGAAATGTCAGTTATAGATGCATTTCAATCAGACATTGACATGGCAGAAGCCTTAAGACAATATCTTGCTGATTTGAATCACAGTGATCACTTTCAATCAGCTCCGTTCAGAAATTTTCGGATCGTTATCACGTATCACTCTGTATTCAAGCCTACTTTGTGTCCTCTCGAACGACCTGAGCGCATCGAATGATAAACAGTTCATACATTCTGTAACATAAGCAGGACTGCACCCCTAGCATGATACTACCTGTAGCTCTTTATTCTGTCCCATAAGAAGGACGAACCGGCCGCCCATTAGACTTGACCCAGGATACTAACAGTGGTTCTACCTAACCCCGAGGTTTAATAATAATTGTGGTTTCACCTAACCGCTTGCCATGATAGTGACTGTGGTTCCACCAAGACCCTTGTCCTGATACTAACTGTGGCTCCACCTAACCTCTTGCCCTGATACTAACTGTGGCTCCATCTAACCACTTGCCCTGATACTAACTGTGACTCCACCTAACCACTTGACCTGATACTAACTGTGGCTCTCCCTAACCTCTTGCCCTGATACTAACAGTGGCTCCACCTAACTTCATGCCCTGAGAATAACTGTGGCTACACCTAACCACTTGCCCTGATACTAACTGTGGTTCCACCTAACCACTTGCCCTGATACTAACTGTGGTTCCACCTAATCACTTGACCTGATACTAATTGTGGCTCCACCTAAACTCTTGCCCTGATACTGTAACTGTGGCTCCACCTAACCTCTTGCCCTGATACTAGCTGTGACTCCACCTAACCACTTGCCCTGATACCAACTGTGGCTTCACCTAACCACTTGCCCTGATACCAACTGTGGCTCCACCTAACCACTTGCCATGATAATGACTGGTTCCACCCAACCACTTGCCATGATAATGACTGGCGCCACTGAATGCGCGAAATGTAGGCGCCACTGAATGCACGAAATGCAGGAGCCACTGAATGCACGAAATGCAGGCGCCACTGAATGCACGAAATGCAGGCGCCACTGAATGCACGAAATGCAGGCGTCACTGAATGCACGAAATGCAGGCGTCACTGAATGCACGAAATGCAGGCGCCATTGAATGCACAAAATGCAGGCGCCATTGAATGCACTAAATGCATCCGCCACTAAATGCAAGAAATGCAGGCGCCACTGAATGCACGAAATGCAGGCGCCACTGAATGCACGAAATGCGGCGCCTTCGTTTAGAAAAAAAGTACATGTGTCGAGTCCTGCACAATATATGACGTCAGACTTCTACATAGTAATGATCAGAAAATATAAAGAACAACATGTATATAAATTTATTAGTATACGTTTTGTTTAGATTTGACGTAGGCACATACACACAGAGTCGCAAAGCCTATCCCTCCAAGAAGGGGGGGAAGGGAGGGGGGGGTTTGGGGTGGCGACTACAAAACGCACCTCACACTACACGCATGCATTCATCCACATATCAAACTTTAGCGCTTTAACGCTAAAGAGTCGGACCCCGCAACAACCAATTACTTCCGGTCAGAAATGAGGTCCAGGATCAGTGTCAGCAGCAGGGCCCGACAGCTTTATTGGGTTTTAACCTGCTGTCAATAAAAATTGGTACCTCGTTGCGAAACGTCCGTCCCGTTTTGCAACGAGGTACCAAGGGCGGGAGAGCGCATCAGAGCCGCGTCAAAACTCAACTAGCGTGGATACATTGCACACCCTCTCGCTCGCTCCACACCGATGGTTCTCCTCCCCAAAGCCTGCTTCACGCGATTCATCCACCCTAACATTGGTCTTCCTCTAAGCCTACGCCCGCTCACTTCCGCTTTCATCACCTTTTTCCCCAAACACTCTTCATTCATCAACCCCATGTGTAGGCAAATAAGTGTTTCAGAAGTGAGTGGCGTGTTTGCACATGGAGGATAGGACACAGCAATAATTGGCCTTCAAGCTTTACAAACGATCAACTCGTACCTACCTTCAGTTTGTAAGTAAGAGGAGGCCGCGGAAGTGAAGCGTAACAATAGAGCAAAGACACAATCCATGACAAGCCAACCATTGGCAACACTAACAGCATATATCCGTAAGTACGAGTACTCACCCATCTAAAGCGTCGAAGAATGAGGTGTCGAGGGTCTACTTCTGTCGGTGACGGCTGGTGCTGTTGCTTCTGCTGGTGAGGGTGGGTCGAGTGAGAGTGTTGTTGATGAGAGTGTTGCTGCTGTTGGTGCTCGAGAGCATGTTGCTGCTGTTCTTCGAGTTGCTGTTGATGATGTTGTGGATAAGTTTGATGAGAATGTTGCTGGTCATGCTGATGTTCCGGAGAATGCTGACGAAGATCAATTGGTAAACTGAGCTGCTTTTGATGAAGAGGCGCTAAAGTCTGGTGATTTTGCGATCTTGTGTCTTGTTGAGTCTCAAGATCAGTCAATTGAAGACATCCTCTATCAGAGTCTTGCTCAGTCTTAGAGGCTTTCAGAGTCTTGATTCCTGAAGATTCTTCGTCGATTGTTGAATCATTATCGCCTAAACTTGATATCGGACTGGTCAATTGCTCTCGGATACGACCATTTGCCTTTGCTTGATTCTCTCTTGCAATGAATCTCCTGGCTGCCTTGTAGTACTCAGAATGTTGTTGATCCTCCTCGAAAGTCGCCCTAGGCTCGCAGAACAACTTGGACGGGGACGATTTGGTCCTCTGATGTAAGGGCGGTCTGAGAGGCAAGAGATCGCAGACGCTGTCGCCCTCACTACTGCAACTGGTGACGGAAGGTGGCGAGGTGGTCGGAACGCTGCCGTCAGGACAATGTTCCGAGTAAAACATCCGAATAGTTGAGTCATCCAGCGAACGGAGTGTAATTCGGATGTCCTCATTATGAGGTAGAGCAGGCGATGCTGCTGGAGAAGCCGAGGCTGAAGTTGTGTGAGGACAGGGGGATGAACTCTTGCTATCTCTCACAGGTAGGTACATGTCTTCTGATAAATAGTTAGCCTTAGATTTACTCATCTCGGCTTCCAGCATTTCTCCATAGGGTCCTCTCAACGGTCTCTTGGAATATCTTCGGGGACCGTGAGGACTTCGAGCGCCACTCACATCATTAGAATCACTGTCTGGGAAGTAGGAAGATGGTGATGCAGTTCTTGAAGATCTTGAGAACATACCGTCATGGGACCTCTCCAGCCAGGGATCATTATCAAATCCTGTCAGTAAAACTTGTGGACTTGCAATATAGTGACTGCCATACTGACCAAACTGGGCTTCAATGAGTTCCTGGCCAATTTCATCTTTTCCTTCAGAGTCAGTTGAGCCTTGCGAGATCACACATTTTTGTTGCAGTTGATTTTGATTATTTCCCGACAGTACCAAGTAATTTGGCAGTCGAATATTTTGGGTTCTTTCTGAGCTAGGATCACTAAAATGTTTGAGTTTCCGTTCATCTCTATCGTCGTCGTGTCTTTCCAGAGTACCACGTAGGAATGCACTATCAGCTCCCACATTGCTTTCCTCACCCTCACTTGGAAAACTGTCAGCAATGGAAACGCTACTTGACTGACCTTCAGAAGCCTCTCGAACTTCTGTATTACTGATGGAACTTTTCAAGCCATTACTATCAATAGACGAGTAACCAATGTCTCCTCTCAATCGACAAGATTGCGGGCAGGCGAGTGAATGATCACTCTGACTGGCATCTCGGTGAGCGGGTCCCAACATCGCTCCTACTCGATCAAGCAAATTAAAATCATTTTCACCTTCGCAAGACAAGTCCATTCCAACTTCTGACGTTCCCTGAACAATGCCATCGTCGGAGCGATAGTTATCCTGTCCCATGCTGTCCTGAGAGGATGAGTCAGAAGTAAGGACAGGTTGACGCCTTAATACTTCATCAACAGAAATTCCTTCGTCACTTAGCTGTGGCATCAACTGATTCAATAAATCTGCTTTCTTCAACCCATTTTTTTCTTGTGACAAAGGATCTCTTTCACCATCACGGGACAAATTCCTGTTATAGTTTTCCAGATTCTGGACAGCCCTGGAGTCGTTCAAATCCTGAGGGGATTGATATTCGACCTCATCATGATTTGATATGTCAATGCCATCGGATCTCTTCAAACACTTATGATTTAAAAATTGCGATCTGGACTTGATTTGAGGTTCTTGTTGATTTCTTGAATCATTTTGGATATTTGTTGAGGCCTCGTTTTCGTTTATAGGAAAGTTTAATGAAAACATTGCTAATTTCCTGCTTAGAGGACTGCAATCACCTCCGACGGCAAGGTCTTTCTTTTGATTATCAAACGAGCTACCCCTCCGAAACGGACGATCTCTTTCGTTCAAAGCTGTCACAAACTCAGACGGAACCGACGGCGTTGTCTTGCTCTTGTTCATGAGTTTATTGACAGCTTGTATGATGGACTCCCTGGCGTTTTCGTTTTGCGCAGTATCAAAATTATGCCTAAATACGAGGCGGGGGAGGGAGCTATCGCAAGGCAGGCTGCCTCGTCGAGCCTCTGCACGCAGACCAGGCCCTGAAAAGGGAGCCATGCCACGCCCAACGCCAATAAAATTCCCACGTGGTTTTGACTGATCAGTCTCTTCTCCACGTGATGTGACCACCACATTATTTTCCGGTAGGCTATCGCTATATTTATTTATGCACGCCAGACTACTCAGGTTAGTATCACTTCCTGTTAAAACAACATTGTTCCCACTTACACGTGACAAACTACCTAAGTCAGCATCACTACCTGTCAGAGCAACAGTAAACACCCTATCACATTCATTTGAATTTGAAGTTTCATTGCAACTTTCTGAATCTCGTCCTGTCGTTATAATTAAACGAGTAAGGGTTTCACTTTCACCTCGTGAATTTGGAACTGCAGAAGATGCGTAATCTAATGAAGGCCATAGCCCAAACACAACCTTTTTATTTTTCCTATCAAGAGAACCTGTTTCACACTGATTGACACTTGCACTATCTGAAGTTTTCAAAATACGTAATTGGCCAGCGGTTTCAATAGATGCAGTATTATCAATTTCACTAGTTGGAATTTGGTCGACAGCAGAAGGATCAAACTCGTGTTGCACATTTTGATTAATACCAGTAATGTCAGTCTCCGACATACTTTTAGTCCCGTCAATCGATATGTTTGTGGATGAAAGAGTAGATATATTAGCACACGATGATGAGGTTCCCAGTATATCTTCGTGTATAGCTGCATTGTGAAGACCTTCGGGTTTGTTTCTGCTACTTGGCTTGGCATACTCTTTACAGACTGGATGCAGCCGGAGACTGGGTGAGGTTCGACCACCTTTCGATGAGTCGGAGTTCAATTCAGTTTGAGACACTGAGGCAGATCTGAACGGGATATCTCGCTGAATAAATCGCGAATCCCGTGGCAGTGGTGGAAGAAGAGATTTGTTGGGGACACCCAACGCAGGTTTTGAGGTAACATCTGTTGAAGACCCTTGCAGAACACAGTTGGATAGTGTATTTTGTGATGCAGATTGAAAATCTAATATTTTTTTCCCCTGCTGACTATTGTCTCTCACAGTCGTTTGAGAACATGAGGTTTGACTTGCACGTTTTCCGGGGGAGTCAGCAGATTCTTCCTGAACCTGCTTCTGTGACTGAGGAGCAGAATGCGTCCGCGTCAGCACAGAGTGCTTGGGAGCCGACATTGTTGGTAAACAAGACGCTCCGTCGGTAGCACTTCTTCTTCTTCTCCATCCTAAACATTCACTGCTGTTTTTGGCCACATCATCTGTTGTCACAGTTTTTGACTTTGCACCAGTACTCAACTTCCTCGTTCTGTCCGTATCATGCCTTGAACGTGGAGGCCTGATCGGCGGCGGGGGTAGCGTGCCTGTTTCTTTCTTTGTTCCTGACAGGCTACTGGTCAGATCTCCCAAGCGAAAGCGGGCAAAGTTAAGAGAAGCGAGGATGTGATTCACGGTAACGCGAGGCGAAGAAGCGGTCAGAGGCCCTACTGGCGTCTCGCTGCCGTCAGAGGTCGTGGTGTTCAGGGTCGAAACGTGGCCTTTACGTCGCTTCGCCAGGTTGGCGGGGATATCAGGCTTGCGGCGCGCCGCTCTGCCTAATCCATCCTGTAGAAAACTGCTTGTTGTGGGGGAAACGGGGGGCGGACGGTCCCCATCTCCGCTGCCCCCCTGCACTCGAACACCGTTATTATTAATTCCTTCAATCAGAAGCAATTGGGATCCGCTGTCGGAAGGATGTACGGAGGACGCCCTCTCTCTCACACAGGCACAACAGGCACTGCTGGCACTCGCGCTACGAGGGTACGCCGCTGACCGGCTAAACATAGTGGGGGGCTGGGGGGTGCCGGGGGAACTCGAGTGACGGGGAGCACCTCCCCCGGGGAGAGCAACACCCGGCCTCCTAAACTTAGACGGACCCCCGAACACCCTCCCTACTACACCTTCACTGCTCCAGCTGCCACCGCTCAGTGCATCTTCTCCCTCATGCAGATGGCTACAACAAACATGTCCATCCGATCCTGACCAACATTTGTCGGACAAACTGCTGTCAGGTCCTTTTTTCTGGTTAGCAAATGAAATTTTAGATTTTGTTTTATCTTTCTTATTTCCATTAGATCGATTCATTATAGGAGATTTTCGGAAAACAGATTGTGCACCGAGAGGCAGAGTTAGGTCATCGTGACTGTGGAATTTTCTCTCCAAAGTCTCTTTGATTGTTCTTCTCGCTGTTTTTATCTTCCACTGCTTATCTCCGGTTGATTCTTTCTTGTCTCTCTTATTCTTGGGTGTTGGGATGGGGGCCACAGATTGTTTATTTTGATCGTTAGCAATTGTTGTGTTTGGCACACGAGCAGGGAGAGGAGAGTCGGTGGAGGTGATGATGGGGGTGACGGAGGTGAGACCACTGCTAGTGACGCTGCTTGGTGAGGCACCTGGGTCGTCAGCACGGTAGTCGGGACAGAGGGCGCCACTGCTCAGTTCCGGTGGACTCTCAACCGAAGATGAGTGCACTTCGTCAGCAGCAAATATTGGGGAGTCGACAACCACTGTATCTCTGGCAAAAGATGTATCTGATGTACCTACATTTTCCCGTGTCATACTTTTTCGAATGCATGATTCAACACAAGTTGACGCAGCTAAAATATTGGGAGTAACAGCTGTTACTACGCTTTCAGAAGTCTTTGGGCTAGAGGGAGCGTCGTTCTCACCAGAGGGCAAAGTTGCACTATTAGCACTAAAGTTCACTACGCTTTCATTTCCAACAATAGACTCCACACCCTGGGCTTGCCCTTCACCCGAATCATCGTCTTTCAAACTCTCAGCATCTATATAGTCCAAGCTTTTCTCCATAGACACTAATCTTCTTTGGTGAGGCAGTGAAGCAAGCTCCCTGATCTCTTCTTTACAACCGTTATTCTCACCTAAATCATATTTTGTCTGCGATATGTCAGGTGCACTGCCAATTCTGGATTTCCGACGGGCAACAATTTCTTTGAGGCCGCGAATTATTTCCGAGGTCTTATTTTCTGTAATAAATTTAGCGGTCATTGGATTATCCAAATCTTTGCCATCTCCGTACTGTAGCTGTTTCATCCTCGAAAAACATTCTGTTTCATCAAACGATGCAATGCGGGCCTCGTCGGCCGGTAGGTCCTCGTCTGTGTTGTATCTCACAGGACTCACCGAATTATACTTTCGGGCGACCCAAGGGCGGGGTGAAGCGTTGAAGCAGCGGATGGGGCGGGGCGAGGCTGGGGCAGCCAGCGGGGTCATGGAGGGGCAGCCGACCATGTGCCTGGAATGAGGAGCGCATTCCCAAATGGAGTTGGAAGAGCCTATATCTTCTTCTAAATTTCCAATTCCTTTCGGCCTAGTTTGTAAACCATTGCCGTTTGATGCAAGCTCCTCGATTTGGTGACACTTCTCACGGGACCTCTTGGCCGCTACCTTCGTTTGAAGTGATGAAACGCGTGGGTCCGTAAATATCTTGGAGGAGTTCAAACTCTTTCTGGTTCTGGACGGAGTGGTTAGAGCGGCAACCGATGCAGAGAGGGTTGGCAGAATAGGGAGGCTGGGGAGGCGAGAGAGAGAGGATACTGATGGGGACCTGAATAGAGGCAGAGCTGGCATAAAAAAGGCAGGGGCCGACAGAGGTTGAACCAGTGTTGACTGCGCTGATGTGGAAGCTGGTGGAAAACTGGGCCAAGAGAATAACGAAACAGATCTTGAGAAAGGGAGGGTGGGGGCAGGGGTGGAAGGCGAAGACTGGGTGGCAGGCATCTCGTAATCCATTGTCCCTCAATTTACCCGATTTTATAGGTTCCAATGCATCATTTCTTCACTGACATGCGTGGCATGATCAATGATACCTTAGTTCAAAGGTTGCAGGCGAAGTGTCTGCCTCGCGCTCTCTTGTAGCCCTCGTCCAGGCTTGACATACTCCTCAACGTATCGTTGATGTCTGGCCGTCTGCTCTGCTCTGCTCGGCGTCACCATCAACCTGGGAGATAAACAAAATATTTACCTCTAATTATTAAACCTGTAACAAAAAAAAAAAGAAATTAGTATTTGGTGAAGCAATGTGAGTTTAGGAAATTCGTGATAGCTTATGCGTGTACAGCACCATCGCTAGCGGTCCCCATCAGATAACAACGAATGACGCCAATGTCAGAGTGTTTTGGTTATATGTGCAAGCGACACCAACAACAAAATAACCTACTTAACCATAAATTGCATCAGTCCTATTGAAAGTCACGACACGGATGAGGGTGAGGACCGCAGTCCGACACGAACACGACACGGATAAGGGTGAGGACCGCAGTCGACACGGTCACGACACGGATGAGTGTGAGGACCGCATTCGACATGGTCACAACAGAGATGAGGGTGAAGACCGCAGTCGACATGGTCACGACACGGATGAGGGTGAGGACCGCAGTCAACATGGTCACGACACAGATGAGGGTGAGGACCGCAGTCGACATGGTCACGACACAGATGAAGGTGAGGACCGCAGTCGATATGGTCATGACACAGATGAGGGTGAGGACCGCAGTCGACATGGTCACGACACGGATGAGGGTGAGGACCGCAGTCAACATGGTCACGACACAGATGAGGGTGAGGACCGCAGTTGACATGGTCACGACACGGATGAGGGTGAAGACCGCAGTCGACATGGTCACGACACAGATGAGGGTGAGGACCGCAGTTGACATGGTCACGACATGGATGAGGGTGAGGACCGCAGTCGACATGGTCACGACACTGATGAGGGTGAGGATCGCAGTCGACATGGTCACGACACAGATGAGGGTAAAGACCGCAGTCGACATGGTCACGACACAGATGAGGAGGAGGACCGCAGTCGACACGGTCGTGACACGGATGAGGGTGAGGACCGCAGTCGACACGGTCCCGACACGGATGAGGCTGAGGACCGCAGTCGACATGGTCCCGACACGGATGAGGGTGAGGACCGCAGTCGACATGGTCCCGACACGGATGAGGGTGAGGACCGCAGTCGACATGGTCATGACACAGATGCGGGTGAGGACCGCAGTCGACATGGTCACGACACAGATGAGGGTAAGGACCGCAGTCGACATGGTCACGACACAGATGAGGGTGAGGACCGCAGTCGACATGGTCACGACTCAGATGAGGGTGAGGACCGCAGTCGACACGGTCGTGACACGGATGAGGGTGAGGACCGCAGTTGACATGGTCCCGACACGGATGGGGGTGAGGACCGCAGTCGACATGGTCACGACACTGATGAGGGTGAGGACCGCAGTCGACATGGTCACGACACAGATGAGGGTAAAGACCGCAGTCGACATGGTCACGAAACACATGAGGAGGAGGACCGCAGTCGACACGGTCGTGACACGGATGAGGGTGAGGACCGCAGTCGACACGGTCCCGACACGGATGAGGCTGAGGACCCCAGTCGACATGGTCCCGACACGGATGAGGGTGAGGACCGCAGTCGACATGGTCCCGACACGGATGAGGGTGAGGACCGCAGTCGACATGGTCACGACACAGATGCGGGTGAGGACCGCAGTCGACATGGTCACGACACAGATGAGGGTGAGGACCGCAGTCGACATGGTCACGACACAGATGAGGGTGAAGACCGCAGTCGACATGGTCACGACACAGATGAGGGTGAGGACCGCAGTCGACACGGTCGTGACACGGATGAGGGTGAGGACCGCAGTTGAGATGGTCCCGACACGGATGACGGTGAGGACCGCAGTCGACATGGTATTGTAATTGTATGACCGCCTTCTTCAGAGACAGCTAAGACCTCTCAGGCGGGCTTGGTGTAATCAGCACATGGAGAGACACTGAACATGTGAACCCATGACGTCAGCCTTCCGTTTGTGCAGTCAATGCTCTGCTAGTGTAGTCACCGCGCTGTTAGTGAAGTCAGCGCACTGCTAGTGCAGTCCGCGCTCTGCCAGAGCAATCAACGCCTTGCTAATGCAGTCAGGGCACTGCTAGAGCAATCAACGCCTTGCTAGTGCAGTCAGCGCTTTGCTAGTGCAGTCAGCACCCTGCTAGAGCAATCAACGCCTTGCTAATGCAGTCAGCACCCTGCTAGAGCAATCAACGCCTTGCTAATGCAGTCAGCGCTTTGCTAGTGCAGTCAGCGCCCTGCTAGAGCAATCAACGCCTTGCTAGTGCAGTCAGCGCTTTGCTAATGCAGTCAGCGCGCTGTTAGTGTAGTCAGCGCACTGCTAATGCAGTTAGAGCACTGATGGTGCAATCAACGCACTGCTTATGCAGACAGTGCACTGCTAGTGTAGTCAGCACACTGTTAGTGCAGTCAACGTCTTGCTAGTGCAATCAGCGCCTTGTTAGTGCAATCAGCGCCTTGCTAGTGCAGTGAGCGCCTTGTTAGTGCAGTCAGCGCCTTGCTAGTGCAATCAGCGCCTTTCTAGTGCAGTCAGCGCCTTGCTAGTGCAATCAGCATCTTGTTAGTGCAATCAGTGCCTTGCTAGTGCAGTCAGCGCCTTGTTAGTGCAGTCAGCGCCTTGTTAGTGCAGTCTGCCAACTGCTAGTGGTCAGCGCATTGAAAATATTGTCGCAAACTATTATTGCAGTCAGCGCCCTGCAAATGTCAGCACACTTCTAATGCTGTCAGCGCACTGATAGCGCAGTTAGCGCACTGCCAATTCAGCCAGCGCGTTGTAATTGCAGTCAGTCAGCCCACTGCAAATACAGTCAGAGGACCGTCAGTGCAGTCAGAGCACTGTAAGAGCAATCAACGCCTTGCCAGTGCATTCAGCGCCTTGCTAGTGCAGTCAGTGCACTATTTGTGCATTCAGCGCATTGGTAGTGCAGTCAGCCTACTGCTAGTGCATTCCGCGCACTGTAATGCAATTGGCACAATGAAAATGATGAAGGCGCCTTGCCAACCCAGTCAGTGCTGTGCAAGTGTAGCCAGCGTTTTGCTGGTGTAGTCAGCACACTGTTAATATTGTCAGCGCACTGCTAGTGCCGTTAGCGCACTGTTGGTGCAGTCATTGCACTGCTAGGGCAGCCAGCGCAGTGCAAGTGCATTCAGCACAATACTAATGAAAAAGTCAGTGCCCTGCTAGTGATCAACGCACTGCAAATACAGTCAGCGCCTTGCTAGTGCAGTTAGAGCAGTGGTATGACAGTCAACGCACTACAAGTGCAGTTATTGCACTGCTTTGTAGTTAACGCACTGCTAGGGCAGTCAACGCGTTGTTAGAGCAGTCAACGCACTGGTAGAGCAGTCAACGCCCTGCAAGGGCGGTTAACGCACTGCTAGGGCAGTCAACGCACTGGTAGAGCAGTCAATGCACTGCTATGGCGGTCAACGCACTGCTATGGCGGTCAACGCACTGCTGAGGCAGTCAACGCACTGCTAGGGCGGTCAACGCACTGCTAGGGCGGTCAACGCACTGATAATGCAGTCAGCGCACTTATTATGCAGTCAGCGCAGTGCTAATGCTGTCAGTGCAGTGTTAATGCTGTCAGTGCAGTGTTAATGCTGTCAGTGCAGTGCTAATGCTGGCAGTGCAGTGCTAATGCTGTCAGTGCAGTGCTAATGTTGTCAGTGCAGTGTTGATGCTGTCAGTGCAGTGTTAATGCTGTCAGTGCAGTGCTGATGCTGTCAGTGCAGTGCTAATGCTGGCAGTGCAGTGCTAATGCTGTCAGTGCAGTGCTAATGTTGCCAGTGCAGTGCTGATGCTGTCAGTGCAGTGCTAATTCTGTCAGCGCAATGCTAAGGCTGTCAGTGCAGTGCTAATGTTGTCAGTGCAGTGCTAATGTTGTCAGTGCAGTGCTGATGCAGGCAGCGCACTGTTAATGCAGTCAGGGCAGTAAATGCAGTCAGTGCAATAAATGCAGTCAGCGAACGGTAAGGGCAGTCAGCGTACTGCTGATGCAGTTCGCGCACAGGTAGTGCAGTCAGCGCACTGATAATGTAATCAGCGCTACTGCAACTTTTTCAAGGAGTAACCCGATATACATGATCGTTCTGCTACAGACTATCACCTGACACTTTTAAACCCATATA